>LOJH01030597.1:0-17063 GCA_001685095.1 Ellobius talpinus | reverse complement strand
TGAATACAATTTGTGTGTTATTATTTCTGGGGCTAAGCTAGCTGTGCGGGAGCCGGGTGAGATGAAAAGCAGGCCCGCTCCCCTTTCACTACAACAAAATAACATTAATTTACAAATTTTGATTTTTTTCACATCTTTAAACAGTTTTATTCAAATGTTTCATGTGGTAGCAAGGGATATAAAGTATTTGCCTAACATTTATGAAGGGCTGGATATGTTCCTTAACTCTACATACAACTGATCATGATAGTGTATACCCACAATCCAAGCATTTGGAATGGAAAACAGGTAGATCAGTTCAAGGTTAGCCCTGAATATTTCATGAGTTCAAGGCAACCCTTGATAACATGAGAACTTGCATGAAAAAAAATAATTAAAAGTTTAAAAATATAAAATAAAACTGTAATGGGATAATCTTTTTTGTACACCATGAAGAAGTGTCACTTGGATTGGTCATTCAGTTGGTTATGGATGTTTGTTATTGTTTAGGAAGGTAGGTTATAAATTGTTATTGGTCATGGTCAAGAACAAAAGCTGAGAAAAGGGGATTAAATTCAGTGATCTTATCCTGAAAAGAAAAAGGTGTGATATAGAAGTAATATGATAAAAAGGTGGATTATTGAATCTAATTTTAAACTAAAAACCAACTATTAATCTTAAATATTTTATATTGGTATGGATTTTTATATATAGATACAAATTTAATTTTATTTTTGTTATACTGTGTATACGATTCTACTCTTGTTTAAGAAATTTTTATATATTGATACAAATTTAAGGTTATTTTTGTTAGAACATACTGTACATACATCTATAATGTTTTTTAAGGTATTCTACCTATGTAACTCACTTAACAATATAATGTGAATTTCTAGTCTTTAAAAGTTAATGTTACAAACTATTTAGATAATAAAGAAACGCAAGTTATCAATCACTTATAATAATCAATTTGTAGTCATTTTAGGTATCTTTTCAAGATTTTTAGATAGACAGATCATCTTCAAATACTTCAAAGACCTGCTGAATGTATAATTTAATTAAAGCCATGAGTCAAAAAGTAAATTAATACAAATGTGCTAGTTTAAGTTATAAGAGATAGTTAGAAATGAGCCTAAGCTATCAGCCTAGCTTTCATAATTAATAATAAGTCTCCATGTCATGATTTGGAAGCTCCCAGAAATGATAAATAAAGACTCCCTTCAGTAAACACTTCATATCAATATTACTAATACATAAAGCTTACATTTTTGATGATATTTGCAGTACTTTGGCCCTAGTGCTGCCAACTCTCACAAGTGGCTCAGAGCTGAGGACAAGGCCAGAATCCTTGCTTGAAGCCATCATAGCAGGAATGGGGGGGCAAGGAGCCATAGATGGTGATGAAGTCCTCACTGAGGGGGAAAATAAGCAGAATACCCATGTGATTCTGTTAAATTCTCTGGGTGTAGTTAGACTTTCATTAGCCTGCCTGTTCCCAACTAATAACATGGAGACTTATTACTAAGAATAAAAGCTTGGTTTAAGCTTAGATTTGTTCTCAACTATCTCTTAAAACTCAAAATAACCTGTTTATATTAATCTATATTCTGGCAGTAGCTTGTTATCTCTCCACCATACTGTACAACCTATTTCCTCTGCATCTCACTGGTGAGTCTCTGACTCTTAGATTCCTTTCTTGAGTTTCTCTCTCTGCCCAAAAGTTCTTTCTATCCTCTCCTGCCTAGCTACTGGCTGTTCAGCTCTCTATTAAACCAATCAGAAAATGCCTTTGGCAGATCAGTTAATACAGATACGTCTTCACAGTGTACAAAAGTATTATCCCACAACATTTCTCCCTCTTTGTCCAAATAAAAAGGAAAGGCTTCAATTCTAACACAGTAAAACTATATAAAATGTGAACAATTGTCAGGTAAAAATTATATTCATAATGTCCAACCCATTTGTATTTGGCAACTTTAGAGAAAGTACTCTATTATCTATCCTATCTTGGTTAGTATAAACTTGTAAGCCCAAATCACTTTCTCTCATAACTTGTAGGACCAATATAAAATATATTTTTAGACCTTAAAACATTTTCTCAGAAAAACAACTTAAGTTTTTATGTTTCTTAATAATTATAAACTTTACATCTCTTTTGTAAGTTTCTTTTCTGAATTTGGTAACAAGAAAAACTGTAAAACTGTAGCTATTTATTCTTCAACCCCATCAGAGAACTAGAATGATAAAAATATTATTTGTTTAAACAAGAAATGCAGAACAAGCAACTTCAAAACCATATAAATGATAGAAACACCTGGCTTCTTGGACAGTCACCCAAGTTTTCTCTGCAATCATGATGCATCCATCTTTGGTCTATATGCCTAGAAAATCTGATGAACTTTTTTGTAAAGCAGGAATTTTTAAGGACCAGCCTACTTTCTCTTGTCAGTTGACTTCTTTGTGTCCTGGTTGTCCAATTTTTAAAGGATAATGTCATCAGTCAAGGCAAAGGCAGTTTCTTGCCTAGGGGCCAGCTTTTCCACATTTAAAGAAAACTCCATATGGAGGTTCTCTGATGCCCACCTCTTCTCTTAAGTAGATTGGTGCTGCGAGAAACAGATGTATTTCACTGTCATGAAAAGCCTTTGTTATTAAAACATTTTAAGTGTCATATTCTGTAGATGTCTGAAGTGTTTAAAGAAAACTTATCTAAAATATACCATACTTAATCTTGAAAACATACCTAACGACTGTATGTTTGATTATTATAGATGTCTAACTACTAACCACCATTTCTTAATTATCTTAAATAGTTTTTACTATCTTTCGAGGACTAGAACATATATTTTAAATAAGCTGCATAGGTACAATACCTTAAACAAGAATAGAAACATACATACACACACATATATAACAAAAATAACTTTGAATTTGTACCAACATACAAAAAGTCTGTACAAATGTAAAATAATATTTGTTTTTCAGTTTAAAAGTAGTTTTAATAACCTACCTTTTAATCCTAGCATTCTTATATCCCTGATTTTTTTCACTACATAGGAGAGAAATAAGAATAGAGGAAAGAGAAAAGAAACAAATTGCTTAATCTAACCTCTTTTGTTTAGTTTCCCATCTGACCCCAGCCAATAACAACTTGCAACTAATCTCTTTAAATATGACAAATATCAATAACCCACCAATTGATCAAAACCCACCCCTTGCATAAGTGGACAAATATTCTTAAAATTGCTTTATATCATTTGAGGGTGATGACATTGATGACCATGGAAAAAGTTGAAATATTTATCAAGTCCTGGAAGAGCCAGCTGTATCATTTGTTGTCCAATCTCTATGTAATGGGAAAGTTCAGGGCTAAACAGAAATTCTGATTGGGGTAGACTGTAAGGCCGAACCTTCTCAGCTAATCACTTTGAAGTTGTTCTGGATGCAGATTTTTGAATAAACTGCAACAGAGGCATTCTGAGAGGTTGGATCAACTGGCCTACTTGTCTTCATTGGTGTGTGTTCCTTTTTTTCTGAAAACAAACTTTTAAAGGTACATACATATCTGCATTAACACAAGTATGCACTAACAGTGTGTATAAATTAGCTGAATATGATGCTCTGTTCTATGTTTGAGCAAGTAAAATGCATCTGTCAAGTTTAAAAGGCTGCTTGAGCTGTATAATCACACTGTAATATAAATCTTCATCCATGTCACATGAAAGGATACCAAGTAAAAATAAGTTATGAGGACTTTGCACCCAACAAGACTTATCAGACTCATCCAATCTCAGAGATGTTTACATGTCAAGGGATCAGCATAAATTGCGGCTGTCTTGTAGTTTTTCTTAATTTCCTCCTTCATGTCTGCAGCCATGATTTTCAGGTGGTCTTGCCTGGTCAAATATGATCTTTATTAATTTTGAAGAAATCCATAGCTTTTTGTTTCCTGTGAAAACAAATTCATAACCTCTCTCCCAGTGCAGTACATATCTCAACTTCCATTCTGAAGTTAAGATGTTATTAAAATATATAGGCTGAATTAATGTAGTAGTTTTTCCACAATCCAATGTCTATAAGCACCTGTTGCTTTTTAGTCATTAGCATTTATAAAATTCAAAATTAATAAAGCACTTTACAGGATTCAGATGGCTTGTGTTATGGTGTTTCTTATTACATTCTCATTATTATATCTTATTCTTGATCTTTTCATATTACTTTACTATCTTTTTAAAGACCTCACTTTACTATTTTTAAACTATTTTTTCTATGATTGTCTGTGCCCATTTTTTTTCTTTCCTCATCACCTAAACATGTTTTCAAGCATACTTTACCTGTTTTAGATGTTTCATACTTTACCTGTTTCAGATGTTTTTCTCAGTCTGGATCTGGTGTTCTGCATGCTGTGGCTCAGGAAAATGTTGCAAAGTCCTTCCAGGCATCTGCATGCTCCTTTTGCAGCTTGGCTTAGAACATAGTGCTGACTGTTGGCTCTGCTTTCCTTAGAGCTGTGAGAGCCTACCTAGCCTTCTGCCTGCAGTCACAGGCCAGGAACTACATTAACTGCCCCAACTCTGGGAAGTTGCAGGCCATGCTGTGGCAAATGTTTCCACCTAGTCCCTCGCCAGATAGTGAGCCAACTGCTCATTGGCTTTTTGTTTGGATATATGGCCTCCAAGGAGCGTGACAACTACAGTCAGACATTCTTTGGACTGCAAGTTCCAAAATAATGACAAAGAGACTTATTATTAAGCATAAAAGCTTGGCCTTAGCTTAGGCCTGTTCCCAACTACCTCTTAAAACTCTCTGTTTAGCCAAATTCTCCTTGACTACATCTAGAATTCTCCACAGCATACATACTTATGATTATTTGAGCATATCATCCAAATTCATTTGCTATTCAAAATAAGCAATTTAAACAGAAATTATGATGAAGGTTCAAATATGAGCTGAGTCAATTCTGAGGAAATATTTGAACAGAGAGCATCAATTGATGCTTGCTCAGTATCTTGCAGCAACTAAGCAGTACGTTTGAGATTTTAAGTTCACCTGTAGGCTTCACATACATTATATGCATTTATACAAGGAAACATCGTATGAAATGGTGCAGTTGTAGTTGCCGCATCCATGCCTATGTATATACAGTCATAGTTGTTAAATGCCAAGCATTCTCATGAGACATGACTTTAAAATTTTAAAAATCTTAAATTCAAAGAGTTTAGAATTACAATTCATTTACATTTGTATGTGTTTGTGTGTGCACCTGCTTATGTGTGGATGCTTACATTCATATGTGCACACATGGAAGCCAAAAGTCAGTATTGGCTGCATCCTCTGTCACTTCTCCATTATGGATTATTTTGGGAAGGCTCTTTCACTAAGCCTGAGGCTCATGGACTGGCTAGAATGACTGCAAGGAGCTTGTGGGATCCAACTATGCCTGCACAAAGGACACAGGATCACAGATGCCAGCTACGACACCCATTTTTTTTTACTTAGCTGGGGTAACTAAACTCATAGACATGTTCTTCATAAAGTATATACTCACAAAAGAAAATAAATCAATGAGGTAAGTTGTATTAGAAGTGTTGGTTAAATCAGTAACATGTATTTTTTCTATTAAAGAGGAAGTTAGAAGATTTGAGATCTGAGTGGGAGGCTATAAACCATTTACTTCAGGAGCTGAGGACAAAGCAGCCTGATCCTGTCCCTGGATTGCCCACTATTGGAGCATGTAAGTACATTGTGTCCCAGGGTTTCACTTTTGCTTTAGCTGTTTGCTCAAAACCATGGCTATGAGGTTATCTCTGACTGAAAAGGAAAAATGGTTTCTGAATCTGCAGAAAGAAGTAAACATTTATTTTATGCATTATACAAAAGGTCTTTTGGTGGGTCCCTTAGACACTGAGAGGTTTACAGGCTGTATTTTCTGAAGATCTAATTTCAATGGAAAAAAAGAGGTCATGTAAGGAAAAGCCATAATGGCTTTAAAAGATACTTTAGCTTGTTCCTTAAGAGCATCAAAGCTGGCTGGCTTTGTGGAGCCATACAAAATTGCCAGGAGAGGACCTCTCCTTTGTATTTCTGATTATTTGGAGGCAGAGGATTTATGGGATTAGTTTTTAACTAAAGCTGAAGGTGATTCTTCATAAGGAAACTCAACAAATCACCACGTCCCTAGCATCTAAGAATGAGCATCAAGTTGAAGGTGGAATGACACAGATGTAAATGAAAAAGATGTGCAAGCCTTGTAGGGTTTTATTTGTGTTCGTTTGTTTGTTTTTGCTTTTGTCAACATGGTGCACTGAAATTACTATATCAAGGTCCTAGTGAATAAATTATGTCATTTTTATTTTCTTTCATGAACTCTAACTTTTGGTTCTCTCTGTAAAAATTCAATCCCTTTTTGGTGTTTGCTTTCTAGATGTTATTGGCATGTTCAATAGTCTGTGATGATGTGAAGATAAAGTGTTTCAATGATATTTTTATCAACTTGTGAAACTTAAGGTTTTATATTTCTACATAAGGTACTCTGAAACTTACAGGAATAATCAAAGCCAGGGAACAATAAAAACCTGTTTAATATGCTGTATTCCTAAATGGTATGATGGGATTTCTAACTGGAAATACATTTAAATAAAGTTTTGGTTTATAAGAACATATATAATTAATCTATTTAATCAATATATATGGAGCAACTTCTGTGTATTAGTCATCAGACAAAGTACTGAGAATTCTCCACAAAATAAGTTAGTCTCTCATTTTATAAATCACAGTCAATCTGGAAGAGAAAGATGAAGAGCTAATGAAAAGAAAATGCATTATCTCAATTATAAGTGCTCTGAGAGAGATAGTCTACACATTAATGCCAAATGGCTTAGGACAGACAGAAAGTCAAACCCTTGCCCTAGCCCCTGCAAACCTATCTACATTTTAATAGTCTCTCCAGGTGTCCCAGCAGACATTGTAGTATGATAACCATAGTTTCAGAGAAAATGAAAAGGGAAGAAAATGGGTAAGCGAGTGGAGATGAGGCCATTGTTTTCTGAAGTGTAGCTAGGCAAGCTAGTCTGGCCTGAAAACATCAGAAAGGTGATGTGAGACAGTGAACGTTGTCTGTGTATGGACAGAAATTATGGTGGGGGAAACAAAGTCACAGCTGCCAAACTGAGTATGGTACTAGAGTGGAATTGGGATGGTAATCACAAAGGACATTGAGCCTGCAGCAGAGGCTACACAAAGAACAAGAAAGAGCATGGAGGCAAGCCAGCATTGTCAGGCACCTGCTCTGCTTATTTTCCCCCTCAGTGAGGACTTCATCACCATCTATGGCTCCTTGACACCCCCCCACTCCTGCCATGATTGCTTCAAGCAAGGATTCTGGCCTTGTCCTCATCTCTGAGCCACTCGTGAGAGTTGACAGCACTAGGGCCAAAGTTCGAGAAGTGAGAGAGGAACATTCTCTAAAAGGGGATTTTAATCTCCTCCAGCAAACTGACAAAAACTGGGCACAAAGTCAGCATACTAAACACACAAATGCTGGGTGAAAAGTATCAACAGGGAATCAGAATGTGCTTTTATTCCAAGACAGCTTTTCTTGTGTGGTAGTTTACTCATCAGAATTGAGAATTGTCTGTATTCTTGGCTTTGTGACACATAGTAATTTCATCTAAACTGCACTATTTAAAAATATAATTTATAATATGATTTGATTATATGATTATTATTCCCTAGACTATTTTACAATACAGCAGGGATTATAATTTATTGTGATGGGTTCCCAAAGCCCCCCTCTTGCATGCATAGCTTCCTTTACACTTGGGTTTTTATCCACAAAATGATTGTAAAGTAAATATGATTATGCACAACATTTTTAAAGGTAAGAAACTCATGGTATAGAAGGAATATTGATAGATTAAGGACACACAGCTACAAAACAAGAGAGATCAGATTCTAAACCAATTACATCAATTGGCATTTTGTTTTGTTACTGTGTCTTACACTATCTTTCTGTCCCACAACACAGTGGAGATTCTAAAACAAAGAGAGCAAGCAAGTAGTTAATGATAGTTTAATGCAGTCTTAGATTTCTAAGGGGATAATAGCGACCTGTATTGTGTCTTGAAATCAGTTTTCTCTGAATTTCTTAGAAACCTAGAATGCTGAGCATGGCATAATCATTGAAATTGTCATCTGGCTGAATATTTTTCTTTTACATGTGTGGAGACTGGGGTTCAAATTGGCTTTTGATTCGATTTGATTTGATTTTTTTCCCAAAGTAACCTTTTTAAAACACTAAAGCAAGGTTCCCTGTGGCTATTGACTTCCATTATATAATATGATGCAGTAGTCTTGTCTAAGCTGTAAAAATTGTTGAAATTCACAAGATAAATGGGCATGCTCTCAACAAGTGTTTGAGTGTTTGATATGCTTTGATGATCCTATATATCTGGGTGTCTCAATTACCTCTTATTTCATAAACTACCCCAAAATGTAGTGACCTAACGCAATGATTGCTTACTCACTTTTGATTTTGTGACTCTCCATTTTGTACTGTGATTAACTGGATGGTTATTGTGATTATCCCACCTAGTCTAATCTATATGAATGCAATTATTTGGTATCTGATGAGCTAGAAGATTCAAAACTCTTTATTTGCATGTTTGAGAGGTGGCTGTTCACTAGGGATCCTCACTCCTATATACATCCTCTTATCCTCTGGTATGTGAGACTCTAGTAGGCATACATGCATCCACTCATCTGGCCTATTCTGTCATGCTCTCAAAACTGTCTTCTAAGATGAGGAGGGTGGAAGCTTAAAGATCTCAGGATGACTAGACTTTGGCATTTATATATTACTTCCACTCTTCTCTATTTGACAGTGCAACTGGATGGCTGGGCACCTTCAGGGGAGAGTAACCTGGTATATGACTGATGATTGAAGCCAGGGACTTTCAAGTCCAGTTCTTAGGATCCTTCAAGGACTGTTTAACAGAGAGAGTGGTCTAGAATAAGTAAGCAGGCTCATATTAGACAACTTTCTGGGTTTTTGCTTTTGCTTTTGCTTTTGTTTTTGTTTTTTAAAATGCTTGATACAATTAACTTTAAAGAAAGATAAGTTGAACACTCAGTAGAATTCATCTGGTTCATTTTAATTTTTTTAAGTAGGCCCCAGAGAAATTTCATTGGCTAAAAAATTTCTCATTTTATGAGAGCCCGGGAAACTTCTGGAAAAGGCCTGTTGCTTTTCCTATTTCCTGCAGCCTTGTCTACATGCATTCTGCTACTGGATATCAATTCCCACCTATTATTTGAGCTCAGATGACAGATTGGGTCATGATTATCCCTTAAAACAAGAGCTACATTGTTATCAGGCATGCTTTAACAGAATTGATGGTAGCCATCTTTTCATATAAAGTGCCACATTGGGGGACAAAAAAAAGACACAAATGTTGATTTGAACCCAGTGCCCTATGTCAGTAGTTTTCAAATTTCATCATGCAAAAAGAAAGCATCAATTTCTTACTAAACTACAAAATATGAGTCTTCTACCTTAAAGTTTCTGATCCAGTAAGTTTGAGGTAAAAGTCATACCTCTAAAAGGTTCAACAGTGAGGTCAATGCTGTTGATCCTAGGAAGGCAGTTTGAGTACTGTTGTGTCTGGCCTTGGTTGCTTGAGAAAGTTTCTCATTTCACCTACTGCTTTGTGTAACTCACTGGGGGTTCCAATGAAATCCAGTGTTGTGACTGCCAAAGGAACTTCTTTATATTCCAGCATTATCAATCTCTGTCTTTTCTGACCAAGGACTTTGTAACAAAGTTCAAGGAGGTGAAAAGCACAATAACCAGCCAATATTTATCCAGCAGGGTACTCTGTGGGTCTAGCAGACATTTATTGGGAGAATGGCAATGCTTATATGAAGTTTCTCTAGAGAAGATAAGGGATAGTTTTAGCCTGCCAGATAGGACTCAGCATTGGTCTGAAGGCCTGTATACAGATGGTAGCAAAGAGGCAGCAAATCTGGTCATAAATGTCACTCGGAATTGTTTCTTATCCCCAAGCTGCTGGGCCTCAGAACATTCATGCTGTACAGAACTCCACTTAGCATTTTCAAAATAAATCACACAGAAAGCATTCTTAATAGGAATGTTCCAAGTGGGAAAACTTGATGTAGCTATGTCAGGACAAGAGATATGAAATCAATTGAATGTTATACAGAGACAGAAAAAGCTTGTTCATAGAGGTTTGTTGTTGATTAAAACAATCCTTCCTGTAATTAATTTTAGAGGTAACAGAACTCAAATCCAATTCTGAAAGTACAGTATCAGAAGTAAAAGAGCCTCCATTCTATTTGGGTGTATTAACATACTTTGGAGGCAGAGCCAGGCATGTCTCTTTGAGTTTGAAAGCAGAATAGTTTACATAGAGAATTCCAGGCTATTTAAGGTTATATAGACAGACCGTGTCTTACCTCACCTCCCAAATATCCTAAATTCTTATTTTAGTTGTGCTACTAACTAAATCAACACTCAGTGTAGAAGAGATCAATGCATTTTGAGCTTTGTCAGTCTTGTGGTCAACTCTGTAAACATGTATTAAAATAGACTTCTAAGGGATAACAACCAAACATAAGAAAATAAAATATAAGATAAAATAAAATAAAAAAACAATTACATTGAAATCGGACAAATAAAGCTAACAGAAGGAAAAGATCCCAAGAGAAAGGATAAGAGAAACACTTGTTCTCATAGTCAAGAATCACATAACAACACTGAACTGGAAGCCACAATAAATATGCAGAGGACTTGATGCAGATGCACGCAGGTCCTATGCATACTGCTTCAGTCTCTGTGAGCTCATACGAGCTTAACTCAATTGACTTAGAGGTCCTGGTTCTCAGTGTCCTCCGTCACTTTCTTTAAACAATTTAGGAAGGCATATGTCTACCCAAAAAGAAAGGTACACCCAAGGTCCCATTGCTTTGAATAACGAATTGGGGGAAAAGCCAACAGTAGAATAAAAAAAGAACTAAAGAAAAAATAAAGAATTCTGGGAACAGAAACATGGTAGATGGAAAACTTAAGCTTAAAAGAAAACTTTAAAGAATAAAGAAGTTAAATTCAAAAGAAAAAAGAAAAAATAAAGAGAAAAAAATCTCTAAAGTTCAGCATATGTAATAGCTCAGTTGGTACCTTTCATTAATGGGCCTCAACATAGCCCCATTACCTCCATGCACTTGCTTTCTATATGGTATTTTAAATACTAAGGAGCCAGTAGAATCTCCTAGTCATTTCAAAGCCTAAGAAGGGTACAGCCATGGCTTTTCCCCTTCCTTAAAATTATATGCTGCCACAGATATAGGAGACAGAGTTTAAGTTAATTAAAAACAGAACAGTTTAACATTCATTGAATTCCAATCCTGTTCATCTCTCCCTATATACCTAAAAATGGGCTTCTTATATCTGTAGTAAAGAGGACAGAAGAAAAGGAGGTCTACATTTCATGTTCTTCTTCCTTTCTACCCCTTTTGCTCACTAACCGCCTTTCAGAATAGTGGTGGAAGTTGCTCTCCGAACCCCTGGCTGCTTGGGTTGTTTCTGCAGCTGATTCTACTTTGATTGAACCCCGCAGATAAAGCGAATCAGTGCCCACGGAGTCAAATACATTGGCTCTTCATTAATAAGAAGGAACTAATTTTCAAATACTGTTAGACTGCATCAGTGAGGTGAGCCTGTTTGAAATATTAGGAGATGTGTCACGAGTTATAAAAAGAGGTGACTATAGTAAGCCTTCCATGGACACTCCCCAGGAATGTTCCCATTTATCAGATGCAAATCGTTATATTTTCTTAGTGGGAGATCCTGGTTTCAGGCCAGGTCCTTCAACAATGATCTGTGCTTAACTGGAAAAACACAAAGGCATCATTGTTAGCATCTCAGACAGTTATAGCCTGTGAAAGCATCGGTATTTAGATGATAATTATCCATTTTGTGATGATGGAGTTCCCTTTTTTTCTCTTTGTTTTAACCTTTTGGCAGTTTAATTGCTTGATTACGAACTCCCAATAAGGGCTTTACTTTTGGGTCTGAACTGGTAGAAAAAGAACAGCCCCAATTAAATGATAAAGAGTTAAATTACCTTAACCTTACACTATTTAACTTCCTCCACAAGACCAGAACTAGAACAGCTCACAGTGGAAGGCTTGAGCATGTATTCCTCATGATGTCTAAAATTTCACTAACAGTTTTAAAAGTAAACATAACTTTATTGTCCAAGAAAGCAGATTCTAAAAGGAAGGTGTAATACTTGTTTAGTTAAAGTATAGGTTTAAAATTATAGTCTAGTTTGTTCTCTAATGAGAGGCCAAAATGAAGGAGGAGCTCGGAGGAATAGAGTGAGGGAAAACCATAACCAGAATATGTATTATATGAGAAAGCAAATCCATTTTCAATAAAATGAAGAAAACAGATTCTCAGATATGTGTGGGGGTTAGTTTTACTACACTGAACAAAATAACTAAACTATCCCATTGTTTTGTTTTGACTCATAAAGTTGAAATTCAATTGAATTATTTTTTATTAACATGGCAAAGAATACTGTAGCATAAAATTGCCAGACAGAAAATTTTTCTTTGAGATACTCAGGTTAAAAATAAGAAGTAAAAATATAAATTAAAAAAAACTTTCAAAATTAAATACAATGTTATTTACTATAATTATTCTGTGAATTTAATGAATTAAATTTTGGTATAAGAGAAAAAAATAGAATCTGAGTGATATTTGGTGAAATGACATTTGATCACAATCTCTGGAAATGCTCTAGGGGCTGTCTATGTCACTGACTCCCTTGTTCTGACTCTCTGTGTTCTTTCAAAGGCAGTCTTAGGAAACTTCTTGCTCTGTTCTTAAATAATGAAGAGTAGGCAGTGTGCTATTACTACTCATATTCAACACTACTCAAATGTCTAATTCCACTTACTCTCTAATTAACTGAGTCAAACTAGCTTTTTCTTCACTGTTGACTTAGACTTCCTTCATTCATTGAACTCTTTTACTCAGATGTTTCTTTTGTAGTATAAAGTAGGCATGGCCCCGTAAATTATCAATAAAATAGCTGCTTCTAACAACTTTAATGTCTATAGTTTCTTCCCAACCCTACTGTATATTTTCTGTATTGTTTAATTTTCAAGAGTGTTAGACATTATGATCATTGCTGGACTATGCATGACTTGATCATCTTATAAACTCTATAATACCCCTTTTCTGAAAGTATATACCATTACTATATTTGTCTTCAACAACTTCACAGTTAAGTTTACTTTAGATTTAAGTCAGTCTTTCCATATAATTATAACGCTAGACATATTAAACAATCACAATCTCTAGTTGTTGAATGATCAATCTGAACCCAAACCTCCACACTATGGCTTTGATCTCAGTGCTTCCCAGTGTACAGACACATTTCACTTTTTCAATCCTGAAAATAGCTTTATCTTCCAAATCTCAATGCTCAATCCTATTTTGTTCAGACTAACATATACACAGCAGGGGATGTGGCTTAGCAGGTAGGAACATTACTGATTTTGCATAGTAGTAGTTTTGCTTCCCAGTACACACACTGAGTTCCTCACAACAAACCACCTGTAACTCCAGCTTCATGGGATCCAGCATATTCATCGGATGTTTGTGGGAACCTGAACTCACATGCACATACCTCCACACATATATACATATTAAAATACAGTTTTAAAACTTCAACATGGTGGTTGCTCGGAAAACTGGGAATCAATCTACCTCAAGACTCAGCTATGCCTCTTTTGGGCATATAGCCAAAGGATGCTCAATGAAACCACAAGGACACTTGCTCAGCTGTCTGTGTTCATAGCAGCCTTATCTGGCACAAGGGAATCTCCCAGTAATCTACAAAGATGATCCTACCTAAAATCCCCAGCAATAGCAGATACATAGCCTGAAATGGCCATCTGTGACCATGCAAGTTTCCAAGTGGAGGGAGTGGGAAACCAATCCAGACATGGAAGCTGCAACCCACAATCTGTCCTGCCTATGCTGTGGTAGTGGCCAACCAATGACTGGTCTAGCCTAAAACCCAATTCAGGAGAGTAAGCCCACCCATAACACTGTATGTAGCATCATAACCTACAGGCTTGATGACACACAGACCTAGGATGGAGCCAAATATGACTGGAGGAAGCAAAAGTCAATGTAAATGTGTCTTGTGATATTCTTCCATACTAGTAGGTTGGTGCCTAGCCCAATTGTCATCAGAGAGGCTTCATCCATCAACAAATGGAAACAGATGTATACCCACACATGACCAAACATTAGGCAGAACTCAGGGAATCCTGAAGATGAGGGGAGAGGATTACCAGAGGGGTCAAGGACACCACATGAAAGCCTACAGAATCATCAAACCTGGGCTCATAGAGGCTCACAGAGACAAAACCCACAACCAGGGAGCCTGCATTGGACTGATCTCAGTGCTCTGTATGTATGTTACAGTTGTGTAGCTTGGTCTTCTTGTGGGACTCCTAACCGTAGGAGCAGGGGCTGTCTCCAACTCTTTTACTAGCTTTTGGGACCCTACTCTTCATACTGGGTCACCTTGCGTAGTCTTAATACATGGGGAGGTCTTTAGACTTACTGCAACTTGATATGCCATGTTTTGTTGGTACTTATGGGAGACCTACCCTTTCCTGAAGAGAAATGAAGAGTGGATTTGGGAGGGGTGGGAACAGAGAAGGGTTATGTGAGGGGATTGGGAGGAGAGAAGAGAGGGGAAACTTCTGGCATAATGTAAAATAAAAAAAGAAAAAGCAAAACTACAGTACTCATCAAATAGGGATGTCCTGTAATTTGGATGCAAATCACCAGGCCACATCTAAACATTTCATCCTATAACTCATTTTCATGACTCTGTCTTGATATCTAATTTGATAACCTTTTTACTCATCATCTTCTAAAACAATATTAACCTCTAAATTTTATTATTTGCAAGGAAATATTTATCTTATCTCTAACAACCTGCTAGTCCCAAATGAGGTCATTATGTACTCAGTATAAGTATCATAATATTTTAGGTACCATTGTTATAGCTTTAACTATACCAGTGCCCAAATTATAGTATAGACCTACCTGCAATAGAAAAAAATAGCAAAACTAATGACACCTCAGGTCTTGCTTCAGCAATAGTTTATCATGCCCTCAAAATCTCAATGATTCCCAACATTAAAAATGGAAGACCCCAGGTGGTACACACGCCTTCAACCCCAGCACTTGGCAGGCAGATCTCTATGAGTCTGAGGTCAGTCTGGTCTACTGAGTGAGTTCCAGAACCTGTCACAAAAAGGGAGGAGGATACAAGTAGTACATATATAGAGTGAAATATTGAAAGTTTAAAAAAGTAATTTGATTCTTAACTTCAACTTTATTTCCAGTATTATTCTTTATTATTATAGAAATTTATGTAAAAGGTATAAATAAACATTCTGTGATTTTTACTGTGGATTAAAAGTGGAGAAGGTGATTTTCTATCTTATACTAAAGTGGGTGAGAAAAGTTATCTCCTTAACCAAGGTGCTTTAATGTTATGGTTTTGATGATAAACATCTTTTTTACTATTCCCAGCATGATCAAAAGAGAAGTTCATTTCTTTTTCATGCACAGTCTTATTTGTCTAAGATAAAGTGTGCCATCCATGTTTAAACTGGTACTCTATGTTTAACAAATAAGGACATGACTCAGAATTGAATTGTACACTTTGATTTAAGGGATTTTTTTTCAAGGTCAAGACCTAGTTTCACAAGAAATTTTATGTTTTCCAGTACAGTTGACATTCACTCCCACTAGCTGAAAGACAAACGTGTCTAATAAAGCATTCAGATTCAATTTGCTGTCTGTATACAGCTTGAGGAATCTCTGGAGGTCACTCACAGCATGCTCTACAACCCCAACAGGGAGAAGTAATGAAAAGATTCCGGTTCGAAAGCTGACAGTAGCCCTTCTAAGCTCCTTGAATGTGAATATAATAAGCAAGTTTATAAACACAAATCTCTATGATTCTAAGGATTTCTATCTTGATCTCTGACTCTGAGGAACATTTAAATGCATGGATTTATGTCTATTATCTGGATGAGTAAATGCTTCATATTGAGCATGTTGAATGAACTGTGCGTTACCAACTAAGGTCTTATGTAAATCGGGCAAAACAGCACTATCACTCCATGTTTAGCTCTGTTAGAAGGTCTCTACAATCCCACTGTTTCATTCTATTCTAATATTACATAGGCAGATCACACTGTTTTAAAAAATAATATCCACTTTCATGTCAATTATCCCTCTGGTTTGTTCCATTGACCCAAATATACCTAATATTTATCTTAGAGCTAGTATGCATTAATGTCTTGCTCTACAGCAGACATTAGCTAAATATTCTTTGTGTATTGTTCTGTTCAATTTTATAGCTTCCTTAAGAAACACATGCCACCATTACTTTTCTTTGTTTTTTATTGGTTGGAACTAGAGCATAAACTAAATGTTTATCCCCAAGAAACTTAAATACTAATAACTCTGCTCACAAGGCTCCAAATTAATTAAATTCTTTTCTTTGACCTTTATATTAAATATACGGGGTCTTGGCCTCATAATCTGTGAACCTAGCCTATATGTACAGACTACTATATTGTACATGTTTATATGAATGGATTTTTCAGAGAAAGTTTAACAGGAATACTCCCTCATCCACCAATCCTTTCTTTTTCAGCAAAAAATCTTAAAAATAAGCAATAAGGGTGGATTTAGGTTCTTAAAGATTATAATTAACTCCAGGGATGGAAGTTAATTTCAGGAAAAAGACTTTTATGGTTTCTGTGCATTTTTTTCTCCTCTGCAATTGAAGAGGCCACTGCAAAAGATATATAATTTTTTTTCAGGAAAAACTACCAGTACCATGCTAATTTCAAAGACTAGTGGTATGTATTTATTTATTTATTTATTTTTTATTTCGTCAGTATTTTATTTTTTTCAGACACTTTTTATTGTTATTAAAAAATTTTCCACCTCCTCC
>LOJH01030596.1:322-16287 GCA_001685095.1 Ellobius talpinus | reverse complement strand
GGGAGAGAGAGAGAGAGAGAGAGAGAGAGAGAGAGAGAGTGTGTCATATGAATCCTGTTACTATACAGAAACACCCAAAGACATTTAATTCACTAAACTTTAGCAGGCAAAACCACATATGCTTTGAAATGAAATCCTAAAATTGTTCTGCCTGAGATCTGTAAATATAATGGCAGTGTCTTGGTGGCACAGCATTCTTTTTTAAGTAGTTGTACTGGGTAGTTTCCTGCAGATATGAAACAAAGAAAGTAATGCACAAAAAAAGAAACAAACATAGAAACAATTTAGAGAAGGGAAAACATAACGTCCATTTCCTAGACAATATTCATACCTATCATGAATCCGTTCACTATGAAGAAAACAAAAACAAAACTAAGGAAAAGAAAACAAAACAAGAATAACATAAAAATAGTTAAAGTGAATTTTTTGGTTTATTTGTTTGATTTTTTTCATCTTTCTTTCTTTTTCCTTTTTGTGTGTGTGTGTTCTGTGATAATCCTTGGAACTAAACCTCATCCTTTGCTCATGCTAGGCAAACAGTTAACCTGTGTGCTATATTCCTAGCCATAGACTTGCATTTTTAACTAATAAGCATGACTTCTGTACTTAATAATCCAAAGGAGAGCATGATTGGGATTAGTCAACCACATCCAACTGATTGATATTGGATCACATTCAGTGCAGACACCAATATGGATAAAATGTAGTGATTGGGAACCATTCAATAGTTCTGATGTTGCAATAACATTCACCAATGATGCAGTAGACAAACAAAAACAAACTTTAAAACATGCACAGATAAATGATGTTTAAAGCTGTCATTGATATTACAGGTAAGGATATCATTTAAAAAGCTAGAAATGGTCATTCATTTGGTAAGACACGGAATATAAGAAGAATCTGAAGACACATATAATGAAGTAGTAAAATAGCATAAAGTGAATACCACTAAAAAGTATTATTGAGCTAAGGGTTGGAAGGTTTTGTTCTCTCAGTCTTTAAGGTAGATAAAGACAGAATAAGAGGAGAATTGTAGAAATCAAAGAACCTGTTGTACAAAACTATGTAATATATTACTAGATGGGAAAAATCCAAAATTTATGTAGAAACATAAAAGGCACAAAATAACTAAAGAAACGCTGAAAGGAAAATAAAGCAAAGGAGAGAAAACAAGTGGCATCATATTACATGATGCCAAAACTTTCTATGAGGTCATAGGATTATTTTACTACAACAGCAGGATGTTGAGATTGGAAAAGACATAGAGATTTATAGAATAAAGTATACAAACACAAAATGTAAATAAATGTAACTGATGCTTAACCAATCTAACCAAAGCATGATTAAGAAGCAATAGTTTAATCCATACACTTCTGGCAAAATTGGTCATGTGTATGTGAATTCTTATTGTTCTTAATAATAAAAACTCAGAGTCAGATATTAGGGTGTAAAAGCAGAAACTTCAGAAAATCAGAGAGGCCAGTCACTAGAGATTTCTTATATCTACAAATGCTCAGATGGATAATTACTATCCTTTCTCTATGATGCCTTAAACTGAATGCTCAGAATAAATCCTCAGATGGCATCTGTCTCTACAAATCCTCAGACTACATCTGAGCTCATGGCTCCTCCTGTCTTAAATTCTCTCTGACATATCACTCCTATCTCTACCTCCTTAGTGCTAGGATTAAAGGCATGTAATCCCAAGTGCTGGGATCACCTTTGTGGAGCTCTGTTTTTTTTTTTTTGAAGGATTGTCATGCCTTTTTAGGGTGCTTTTTGTAACAACCTTGCTTGGAAACCTATGACTTTGACCTTGTGCATAGCTATAAACTATAATCTATTTACAAAAGCCTTTTTCTAGTTTGAAGTTGCTCTTAGGTAAAACATGAGCTAATTGTGTGCAGTCAGTCCTAGACTGAGTAGAAATTGTCATTTTCTTGTGTTAGTCTGATAAAGAGGAACAAGGCAAGATTTTTTAAGTGTTTGCAGTTCTTGTGAGATAATAGATCTAGTTATAAAGCATATTTTAGTAATTATTCTATATATCAAAATCATACAGATAATTGAGTTGTCATCTTTCTGACAATCAACAAATATGTGTGCCCATAAGATTGAGATGCAATCATGAGATGACATATACATATTTCATGAACCTGCATGCTACTGTGGAGATATTACAGTTGTTATTGCACAAGTAAGATTACAGATGGAAGCAACAATTTTCAGAGTCAGTGATCCACAAGCCTTGCTGACAGTGTAGCCTATTGGGAAATACTTCCTCTGATGGGTTGACATCTGATCATCAATTGCTATAAAGTGTAACTGTTTACAGCCCCCAAAAGCTTATGACAATCTCTCCTTACAAAAGAAATTGGGAAATAACCTTGAACTCATTAACACAAAAAAGTTGTTCTGAACAGATTAACATAAGCACAGACACTTGGCTAAAAATATTAATAAATGTCACCTAACCTCACAATACTGAAAACCTTCTCCAAAACAAATGGTATAGTCATTGTAATAAAACAGTAGCATACAAAATGGGAAAGAAAGTTCATTAATGACACATCCAATGGATGGTTAATATTCAAATGTATAAATAATTCAATAAACTAGATATCAAGAAAGCAACTGACTTAATTAGGGTTTCTAGTGTTGTGACAAAACACCATGAACATAAACAAAATTGGGGAGGAAAATTTTACTTAGCTTATACTTAATCATTACTGTTTATCGCTGATGGAAGTCAGGAGAAGAACTCACATGACAGTATAGTTGGCATTTTCTTTGGGCTACCAACTAATTCCCAAATAAAGACACAGAGACTTACTAATAATTATGAGTGTGCAGCCTTAAGTTGTCCCACTAGCTCTTTTAAACTAATTTAACCTGTTTCTATTCATCTATGTTTTGCCTTGGGACTTTTTAACTTCCTTTTATTCTGTATGTCCTACTTTCTTACTTCCTCTGTTCTAGCTGCCTGACCCTTGGTGTCTCCCTGGCATCTCTTTTTCTTTCTTTTCCCAAGCCTAAATTCCTCCTCCTACTTATTCTGCCAGCCAGTAATTTTCACAAGTAACTTTCACTATTGGCCACTCAGCTTTTTATTAGACCAGTCAGGTGCCTTAGGCAGGCAAAGAGAAATATCAACATATCTTTATATAGTTAAACAAATGCAACACATCCTTGCATAGTTAACCAAATATTCTGCAACAGGGCAGAATCCCGGAGGCAGGAGCTGATGCTGAATCATTCAAGAGTGCAGTTTGTTTACTTGCTATCACGGCTTGTCAGCCCACATTGAGGAAGAACAGCTCAAGGATGGCACCACCCACCATGGGCTGAGCTCCCTCCACTGACGAAAAAATTAGAAAATACCTTATAGCTGGAGCTGTAAGCTTCTTTCTTTAAGACTCCAGCTTGTGGGTCAAGCTGACACACCAAACCAGCCAGCAAACAATCCAATTAAAAATAGGATACAAATCTAAACAGAGAAATTTAAATAGAAGAACCACAGATGGCTGAGAAATCTTTAAAGCAATGCTCAAAATCTTTACTTATCAGGGAAAACTACTTTGACATTTCTTTTTAAACTTGTCCGAATGACTAAGGTGACAAAAAAAGTGACAGTGTATGTTCTCAAGTGTTGTAGAATATTTGTGTACTGTGAATATGTGTCTTTTCCAAGGCACTTTCCAATTGGTTTGATAGAGCTGAATGGTCCATAAATAGGCAAGGGAGAATAGTTAGGACTTCTGGGAAAAGAGAGAAACTTATTAAAAAGAATCTAGACATGCAAAGATGCTAACAAGATATGGAACGAGTAGGACATACAGAATGGGAAAGGGATAAAAGCCATGTGACAGATTAATAAAAAGCAGGTTAATTTAAGTTATAAGAGCTAGTTGGGGACAAGCCTAATCTAAAGGCTGAGCTTTCATAATTAATACTAAGTATCCATGTTGTATTTGTTAGCTGGCAGCCATGACTAGAAAGTACTGCTACATTTGGTGCCCAATGCAGGGTTTGAACCCATAACCCTGAGATTAAGAATTCCATGCTTTATCAATTGAATCAGCTGGGCATGTGACATTTAAAATCTTTACATTTTCTGCAATGAACCATAACAATTCCTGACACTGACCTTTGAAATGTTTAAGAGGATGATTGGACCCCACAATGACCAATTCACCTGTATTGTAGTAATGCCACTAAGCTGACAAACATACCCCAAAATCAGCTTTGGATTGCAAACTGCTCAGGAAAATTTCAAAGTGTTATTTAAGATGATATAACCTCATTGACTACTTCAGTTGGGACTTCAGATAAGCCATTCATTTTCCCAACACACTGAGACTGGACAACAATTAGTTTTCCCAGGAATTGAACATTATCTCAATTTTCTCAGGGTCCCCTAAAAAGTCATTATACCAAGACAAAAGGAAATAATTTTAAGGACATGATGACCACTTTCCCAAGAGTTTGGGTGGGTGTTTTTTGGTTATTCAGTGTATTATGGATGTTTGTCATTGTTTCAGGTGTTGTTTGTAAGTTGTTACTCATCATTGGTCAGGAAATAAACTAAGCAAAGGAGGATAGATTCAGAGATTTAGGGATTTTTCTCTTAAAAGAAAGTAGGGGACTATGGGAATGACAGGAGAAAGGAATGATTATTGAGTCTTTTTTTTAAACTGTCACTAGCTGGATTAATCTTTATTGATAAGGACTTTTGTATATTGATGCAAGTTTAAGGTTATTTTGTTAGAAGATTATATATATATATATGCTCTTCTTTCAGGTATTTTTGTGTATTGATACAAATTTAAACTTATGTTTGTTATACTGTATATATATTTCTACTTTTTAAAGGTATTTTACCTATGCACTTCATTTTAAAACATAAAGTTCTGGTCCTGAAAGGTTATTATTACAAATTGTTTAGTATAATTAAAAAATGTAGGGTAGTTGTCATCTATAACAATCAAATGTATACTCACATAGGTATGTTTTCAAGTCAAAAAGAAATATATTTGAGATAGAAAGATGGTCTTCAGATACTTTAGAGAGCTATAGAATCTGAAACTTAAGATGTTTTATTAACATAAGGCTTTCGTGACAGTAAGATACATCTGTTCCTGACAACACCAACTACTTCAGAGAAGATGAGGTCAAAGAACATCCATATGGAGTTTGGAGGTTGAAGAATAGAGTATTTTCTTTAAATATTACAAATAAAAATGAAGTGGACATTGTGAATGTAATTATTACCTGATATTTATTCTTGTTATATATAGTTTTACTGTGTTATAGTTAATTAGAACCTTTATTATTTATTTAGAGTAAAAGGGAGAAATGGTGCCCAATTCTTGTACACTGTGAAGATGTGTCTTTGCCAAAGTACCTTCCAATTGGTTTGATAAAGAGCTGAATGGTCAATAGCTAGGTATGACCAAATAGATGAGAAATCTGGGAAAAGAGAGCATCTCAACAAGAGGAATCTAGGTATGCAGACAGAGAAACATGGAAAAAATAAAGCATAAAATATGGGAGGGAGGTAAAAGCCATGTGATAGAATGTAGATTAATAGAGGTAGTTTAGTTTAAGTTGTAAGAACTAGTTGAGGACAAGCCTAAGTTAAAGGCCAAGCTTTCATAATTATTAATAAGTTACTATGTTGTTATTTGTGTGATGGCATCCTGAAGAGAAAATACTGATACACTCAAGGATGTGAATTAAGAGAAAACATACACTGCTGGTTGGAGTACAAACTTGTACAATCAATGGAGAAATCCGTGCGGTGATTTCTAAGAAAGATGGGAATGGATGTAATTCAAGATATAGATATACCACTCTTGGGCATATACCCAAAGGATTCTTCCATCTTACACAAGGATATTTGCTAAACCTTGTTCATTTCTGTCAATTCATGATAACCAAAAATTGGAAACAACTTAAATGTTTCTCAACAAAGGATGGATAAAGAAAATGTGGAGTATTACTCAAGGTTTACAAAATGACATTATAAAATTTGTAGGAAGTTGGATGAATCTAAAAAGAATTCTTTTGGGTGATATGTCTCAGGTTCTGAAAGACAAATATGGTATATAGTCCCTTATTGACAGATATTAGCTGTGAAGTAAATGATAACCAATCTACAATCCATAGAACTATAGAGGATTTAGCTCCATGTTCAGCTATCATTATAGAAGCTTCATCCTGGTACAGATTAGAAGAAATAGGGAGACCTATCTCTGGACATAACATAGAAAAATAAGAGACTTTGGAACACTCATCACTAAGTGGATTGTTTCCATCAAGTCCCTCCCTTCAGAACTCAGGAAACTCCATGGAAGAGAAGTCAGAGTTTATGATACAAAGGAAATAGAAGGTAACAAGGAAGCAAGGGACTCTAAATAAATATGAGCAAAACTCATATAGACTTTTAGAGACTGAAGCAGAAGACACAGAGCCTTCATGTGTCTCCAACAGATCCTCTATGCATATATTTTGCTTCAAGTTTAGTGTTTGTATGTGACCACTCAGTGTGCAAACTAATATGCCTTTGATTCTTGGATCTATTACTTCTGTTATTTTTTCCTGTCAAACTTCAATGTAATGTAATAGTTTGGTTTCATGTTATTGTGTATTATTACTTTTGTATTGAAAGAAAAATCCTAATGCATCAATGAATGAAAATTTAGCCACTAGAACAAATGAAAACAAGTGAACTGTCATTGATACTTGCTTGGAAAAGGAAAATCAATTTTCTTCAATAAACTGGGTTTATCAGCCATCCCAGAACAGGCATCGGATTCAGGAATAGAGAACAACATATAATAAACTTCACAGCTTTTTTTTAATGTGTGTGTGTGTGCCTGGATGTGGGATTGGTGGGTGTATTTCATTTTTGGCTAGAGTTTAGTTTAGTAGGGTTTTTATATTTTGCTTCTTTTTGGTTAAGGTTTTATTTTGTTTTCTTGGTTTTGAGGGTTTTGTTATATTGGGATTTTGATTTTTGAGAAAGAACTTGAACTGGTTAGGTAAGAAAGTGGGGAGATAATCTGAAAGGACTTAGGGGAGAGAATATGACTATGATATATTTCAATTAGAAAATTTTTGTTATAGTAAAAGAATATAATAATTTAAAAATAAAATATCACAATTCACAGACTACAAAAGAAAAAATATGCAAATGAGAGTATGTCAAACCAAAAAGCTTTTTCTGTATAGCAAAGGAAGTGTTAGTTGTCTTTATAAGCAAACAATAGAAAAGGGTAAAATATTTATTAATATGTGGATGGCATGTTGGTCTCAAGATTTTATAAAGAGCTCAGAAATGTAAACATCAAAATAATGGTAAATCAATTCAATTAAAAAGTGACTAAAGAATTAAATGGAAACTTTCCAAAGTACACATAGAAATCCACAAGGATGATACTAGCTAAGACTTTAGCAACAGTGGAGAAAGTGCCTGAACTAGCATTGTCCTGTAAGCAGATTGATGACTATCATAATTGTCACCAGCGAGCTAACTGCTGTAAACATATGCAGAGATCCACTGCTAATACCTGGCTGAGCTCCTGGAATCCTCTTGAAGAGAAGGAGGAGGGACTGGACAAGCCAAGGGGGTTAAGGTCATGACAGAAACAGCTGACTTGAGCTCATGGGAACTTACTGACTCCTGACCTATAGCTAGGGAGCCTGCATGGGACCAAACTAGGCCTTTTGCATATCTGTGACAGTTGTGTAGCTTGGTCTTTTTGTGGAGCTCCAACAGTCAGAATAGGACCTGTCCCTGTTGCTTGAGTTGGGCTTTTGCGAACCTATTTCCTATAGTGGGATGCGTTGCCTAGTCTTGACACAGGGTGAGGAGCTTGATCCTCCCTCAACCTGCTGTTCCATGCTTTGTTGGCTCCCATGGGAAGCCTATTTCTTTCTTAACAGAGATAGAGGAGTGGACTGGGGATTGAGGGGAGGTGATGGGAGAGAACAGCAGAAGGGGAAAATTATGATCAATATATAAAATAAGTTTAAAAATTATTAAAAAAAAACACCATTGACAAATACTTGAAAAAAGTAGGCAGTTTCTCTTAATGTCAAAGAATGTAGATCAAAACTCTGTTGAGATATAACTTCACCCAAGTTTGGATTATTTTCAATAAAAGATAAAATACAGTTTTAGTATTCCTTTTAATTCATTTTTACACCATTTATTTTTATCATTTTTTTCTTTCCCCAAAGTCCCCAGATACTCCCTGAGCACCAAAATTATGTTCCATCATTATCAATTAAAAAAATATAAAATGCTAAAACCATAAAATGAACAAAATACCCACAAAAGCACAATTCAAGGAAAATAGAGAAAAGAATAATATGGCCAAAAACAAAAAGAAAAGAAACAAAATGTCCACAGAAAAGCACCATTGAGTTTGTTTTCTACTATCCTTAGATAAGAGGATACCAGTAGGTCATTGAGAGTCATTATTGCTATGGGCTTTAAGAAAAGTAATTAGTATTTCCCCTTGCCCCATGACCTATTTTGTCTCAGAGTCTTGAACAGGTTCAAATTTCATGTGATAGAGTGGATCTTAAATCAAAAGAGGAAACTATTGGTTATTCTGATACAATTTGTGCCACTAGTGCACAGCATATCTTATTGACAGGTTGCTGTCATAGGTCTCAGTGTTTATAGGTTGGTAATACGATGATTACTTTTCTTTTCAGTAGTGTTCATAGTTCCTTCTAGCACCATGAATGTACACCAATAGGGATGCAATTTCTTGTTAGGAACCAGTTCTACTTTTCATTGTTTGACAACAAAAGTTAGTGTTGTTTTCAGTAAAATGACCTTACCATCAGATTGTGAAGTAGTCTTATCAATAACCTGTGATGTTTTGTGAGTTCCTTGGGAATGCTTTGGCCAACAACTGAGGATGATGTAACTCATTTGTGGCACTAAAGTATGTACTTTCTATGATAATATGTCTAGTTCAGGCATTGTCTCCCCTATAATTGGTTACTCCTTTTTCTAAATTATATGCATTTATTAAAATATAGTTTTATTGTAAGGGTGTAGAGTGTAAAACCTTTTAGATATTTTACTGAAAGCATATATTAGTAGAACATTATTTAAAACCATGTTTTAAAGAGGTTTACTCTGAATTGCAATATTCTTTTCAGGAAGTTTTGCTTGATTTTATGAGACTCAGGAAGTAAATAAACATCACCAGTCTGAGAAGGATTTACTTGTAAGATACAACCTGATGAGTTATTTACAAGTTACATAGAGAGTTTCACGTATTAAGTTATCATGACTTACCACTGATGTTGGACATTTTTGTGATGGAATGGAGTGGAATATTTTGTGATCCAGCAATTTTTAAAACATCATTGTTCTTCTAAATAAGCTCTCATCCACACTCCTCGTATGGGCCCCAATAAACGTGTCTATCTACCCAGTTGGATTTTGTTGAAATTGTTATTTTGACCTAAGGTGGGTTTCATATTTGGAAACCATTCTTTAATGAGGTGAGTAGATGTATATGTATTGTGTTTCTCCCTGGGAAATTTACATAAGTCATAGTTATAGGATTTTTCTCTAAAATCTAAATATTGAACAACTATATGATGCAGAAATTCTACTGGGTATTTATATTTCCAAAGGTGATGGAATCTTTATAGAGAAACAAAACAAAATGACGAAACAAATCTAAAATGCATTGCCACCTTGTTTGTTGTACCACTATGGTGTGGGATTCCCCTCTGTATGCTGGGAGTACCATTGGTTAATAAAGAAACTGGCTTGGCCTAATAGTACAAAACATCCTAAGTCAGGATGTGTAGCTACACTAGTCAACCATTTTGACCAACCTCCAAACTCTCTGACCATCAGACAAGGTGCATATAGGCTCACATATTTGAGCCTCCAGACCTTGTTTTTTAGTATTTACTGTTGTTTCTGTTTGTCTCACTGTATAGCCAGACTGGCTTTGAATTCATGACAATCCTGCAGGATTAGCCTCATAATGCTGGCATTACAGATATGAGCCACCTAACCTTTATGTATTCCGTTTCTTGACTGAACATTTAATTAGGTTATGTGTTGGACACCTCTAGGAATGACCATGAAGGTGTTTGCAGTTCATAATAGTTCTGAATCATGCGGTATTACCATCCATGTATGGATTTAAAATTTAATTACACTATCAGAGATGGTAGATCAGTAGCAGTTGGATCCCACTTCAGAAAACAGATCATTTGGAATGTGTTTGAATGATCCATTGCTCTAACAATCTCCAGGTATTGTTCTTTGCATCCTGGCTACATAGAATGGAAGAATTTCTAAGATCTGGCTTTGGTTCCATTATGGGTCTATATTACAATGGGCCTACACATTTGGAGCTAGTCAATTGTGGACTGAAACTGCTGAAGCTGAGTCAGATAAATCCAGTCCCTCTTAAATTGTGTTTTAAAAGGTTCTTATTACAGTGACATAAATCAAACAAAGAACAAAATTGGAAGCATACCAAAATGAGATTCCTCACATTCACTATTTTGCTTTCAGTCCATTATGGGAAACAAAACCAGTGGTATGCATTATAATCGTGTCTCATAGCCACACTCAATCAAAGTAAGATGAGATAACATGGTTTAGACTTTGTCTATTGCTCATAAGGTGGGAATTTCATGCACTTCTAACTTAAAATAACTTCCCTAATATTATTTAACAAGAATTTCTTGCAAGAGTTCTGACTTTCTTGACCTTCCATACCTCTTTAGGAGGAGTTCATAGAAACATATCTACAAATCAAAGTCTCCATCTTCTAGAACTACATTTTGATTTGTTAACATGTAACAAGTAATAAATATGTAATAGGTATATAACATATATTTTAAATACATAGTTCAATAAATAAATAATCAAATGTAAAGCAAAGTCATTCAAAAAATGAATCTTCCTATTAAGTTTCCTATTAGGTCTGAGAGTGGTTAAAAGCAGATTTCTGATGTTGTGCTATAACATGATGCTAGACCACAAAAAGACTTAACTAACTACAAAGATAACCCCTGGCACAAAATATTATTGGTATTATTCTATCAAACACTAAGATAACTTATCTATATATAATGATCATTATTGGTAGCTGTTAGGTTGACATGATCTAGACCCCCTCAGGAGACAGTTCTTCATGGATATATGTGAAGAATTATTTTTATCTAGTAATGACTATGAGAGGCTACTTCATTAATATTTAGAAGTTCTACCAAAAAATGAGTAGAATAATTCCCTGTGAATTGGACACTGGTATTTATTTGTCTCATCTTCCTAACTGGGGATACAATGTAGCCATCTGTTTTAAACTTCTGATGACTTGATTTTCTTGAAGACGGTTGTTCTTACTTTCCAGTGATCCCATGTTTTGTGCCTGTTCACTACTCCATCAGTATTACATTTGATGTTGTTACCTGTTCATATCAAGTAACAACTCACTAATCATCTTGTACTGTTGGTTATTCTGAATGGTGTTTTCTTTTTACTACATTGAGTTATGTCATACAATAGAAAAGATTACTCACCTCAGTAAATTCTTGGACAGATACAGAGATAACATAAATTCTTCCTAAAGGTATAAGAAAAATGTGAGCATAACAGGATATTGCAAAAGAAGAGAAGAATGGAATGGAACTATTAATGTTTATATTGCCATGACATTAAAATAAGAATCTCTAATTTCTTTGTTTGAGACAGTAATATAAGTATGCCCAGGTTTACTTGTTCTCTTAGTAATGTCACTGGACTAACATATAAACCATATAACGGTGGTAAATTATCAGATGTTATTACACAAGATATATAAAAGTTGCAGGTGGGGTTAAGTGTTATAAAATTATATTTCATTCTTTGCAAAGTGATCTAGAACTAGATATTGCCAATGTATGCTGATTATTTAAGGTAGGTGATAAATTAAAAGCACCATGACATATATTCATATCTCCCCCACTAAAATATATCATTTAAGCTATAAAATATATTTGCCAAAATATTGCATTGGGGGATCTTTAGTTATTGTTAAATTTCTTCTTCACTTATATTATTCTTGAGAACCTATGCTCCAAAAATGATTTGTAATTTTGCTTTTTCAAAATTTATGTATGTTACATGACATGAAATTTTTTAACCTTAGTAACCTTTTAAAGATTTGAGGCTAACCTGTTTCATCTTAATATATAAAATTACGGACTAGCAATACAAGCTTTCTCAATGAAAAGTGGACTATCCAGAAAAATGAAAGGACAGGTTATTGTATAGGCCAAGTATCACATACCTTATGCAATATTTTGTTAGAGTTTGAAAATGATAACATTTCCACAAGTTGTTTGTACTAAGTACAGAAGAAGGCATGCCATATATGGCTGATTTCAGCTAGCATAGATGGTGATTTAACCTCTCAGTCTCCTCCAGATTTCTGAGCAAGCTTTACATTTTGTTTATGGAATCAAATAAAATAAATAGTGCAGGAAGACAAGATGCAAATATTTGAAAGTGTTTAAAAAACTGTAAAAAAGTAAAATCATCCTCATTCTGGCATAGAACTCTGACATTTTATGTTATTTAAATCAAGTTTCAAGGAAAGGGTATAGACAGATAATAGGAGGGCAAGAGAATTAATATTATTAATAAATGGATGAAGACATTGGAATAATAGTAGCAGTAAAATACTTTGAAAATATTTTTATACTGACTTATGACTAATCCTTCAGTTATACTATGAACAATAAAGAAAGAATAAAGATGTTTCTGGCATGCAAATATCAAACAATTTTTCATTGAATTTGATAAAATTATGGTGATGAGCCCAGACAAAAAATAAAGCCTTTTTGAAACAAGAAAATATTCCAGGAAAAAAAAAGGAATCCTGAAAATACAAGAGACATTGGTGAAGGAAGAATGATGGATGAAAACTGTATCTGAAGTTTCAAAGCTACAAAGTATTCTCCAGCAAAAGTTAGGAGCCTCTGAAAGTTATTCATGAATTTTCAAACTTTTTTAAAAAAGGAAATTGACAAGCTTTGCCACAAATAAGTAAGTTGAAGGAGACAGGCAGATGGCAGAAGCTATAGAGTAATAGGTAACATGATCATGAAGAAATGAGCAAAATATTAAAAGTGGTAATTAATTCTAGATTAAATAAGCAGGAAAATAAATTTAATAATATATTAAGTGCATGAGACATAAAATTATTAATGGAATCAAAATAATATTAATAAACAACAAAGGCAGAACAAAAATTTAGTAAAATTTTATTGGAATAGATGAGTGGAAGTGAGCCAGAGAAGGAAGAACATTTATGCATTTTTTGTAGTATGATCCATAGAATTTTTAACTCCTTAACTATGGTATATGATTAAGGTCCACAGCCTTCCTTTTCACCCAGAACTATTCTTATTTATGTCTGTTTTCTAAGTGTAATTATTACAAACATACTATTCTCAAAGGAATCCTTTTCTGGATGATAAATTGCAGTGTCAGGCTGAGAAAACAAGGGTTTATTTCTTGCTTGTGTTAATGTAGGGGTCAACTGTGGTAATAATGTTGTTCCTTATATTTCTTCATTCCAAGATTTAGGTTAAAGGGCCTTATTCCAAAGACAAATGTAGCTCCTATGAGAGGAGAGAGAGTAAGAAGGCAATAAGTGCATAATGACTCTGTGAGCTATCACAGCTGGAATGGGTCATACTCCTGCTTCTGTTAAAATTTCACTTAACTACACAAATCTTGTCTTAGTCTGTCATACTCGCAATAATGGTGGTGATGGAGAGTAAAGCCATCATACCCTAATTGCAGAAGGAAGGGAACAAGAACAAGAGGGCTAATGAAACAATTTCTCATAATATAGAAAATGATACCTGAAAAAATCACCAGGTACCATATCAGTAACCATATCAGTAAATTGTAGGAAAATTTTATTATGAAATATTTAAACATAGCGTTTGTATAATGCTTTTAATTTTTCTTGGTTACTTTATTCACAGTCATATTTGAATCTCAGATCAACTGTCAGAGTTATTATTATGTTTTTCTCAGGAGCAAAATTTCTGTGAAATTTTATTTAACTTGAGAGACTGATATGAGTATTTCATATTCTGATGTCAAGATTCAATCTGTGACAACAAATTTTTACCTATCTCTTTATAGAAAACATTTTCTGGATAAAGCATTTCCCGGTTTATTTTATAGGATTTTTTAATACTTGATGATTATTTAATTGTTTAGGTGCTATGTGAAGTTGAATTACTTTGTGATATAATGCTCAGTGTATGTGTGAGTGTGTGTTTGTGGGGGGGACCATATGTTTGGCAGGGATGTGTGTGTGTACAATAGAAGAACTACATAAAAGTAGTTCTTTAAGATGTTCTTATAGATGACTAATTTTGTCTTTTGTTGTGATGACCTACTAACACTTCACTGACCAAGAGATTTTGACATACAACTACAACAATTAATATAATTATTAATATAATACAAAATTTAATATAATTTTGAATGCAATATAAATAATATGCTATTCATTTTCTAAATAGAAATCTGAATCGACTAAAAATTTCAGAAAATGAATATTTATTAAAAAACCTGACATGAGCAAATTAATTTTTGCTTTAATAGACATTCTAAAACCTTAGTTTAAGTCTTAGGGACAAAAGCATTTGCATGAAAAATCATCTAATATTGGTCTTCTACAGCAAAACCTGTAATAGTTATATACTAAATATTTTGAGATATATAAACAACAATGTTACAATCAGCACTCAAGATTCTTATTCTAAAACTGAATTTCTCTTTTATTTAATCATCCAATTATTCACTTATTAGCAATGTTTTAGTAATTACTTTTGGTAGTGTGATTTTTTTTGTATTAAGAGCTTGAAATCATGTGGTAGATGCATAAATCTTCCTACAAAACAACCCAGAAGTGAGGTAAGTGTTAACAGAGGTGTGAGCAAAAACTAAAATAGTGCTTACGATGTGTGGGCTAGTTTCCAACAGTTTGATCAGCAGAGAGTAAGAGTGTGAATCTAACATATTTCAAGAGGAAAAGAGGAGGAGATGATTGTGAAAAATAGCCTTTGCTCCTTAGGGATATTATGGTCAATGGAAAAGAAGATCACAATTTCCTGAAATATGTAGTCTTAAGTTGATCTTTTAATATTTTATGTGATTAACATTTAGTTTTATTTCTTTTCTCCAAACTCTCTTAATTTTCCTTGTTCTCTCTCAAATTCATGACTTCTCTTTCCACTAATTGTTATTGCATGTATATATTTATATGCATCTGTATGTATATTTCTGAATATAACCAGCTTATTCCATATAATGTCACATCTGTGTATGCTTTCAGAGATGATGTTAGGTACTGCTGAGCTCTTTCCTTGGAATGGTTACCCTTTTACTTCCCAGCTATCCTCTGTTATCTTAATTACTTTGTCTAGAGCTGAGGACTCCTGGTGTTTTCCCCATCTAATATCTCATATTCCTTGGTTTCAACATTATTCTGCTCATGTTTTGGTGATCATGTTGGTGAGAATTTATGAATACAGTTTTAAATATTGCTAAAAGATACAAGCTCACAGCAGAGTTTCTGTCCTAGGTCTCTAATAATCTTTCAACCCCCTCTTCCATATTATTCCCTAAATCTTAGGTGCAGGAATGATATTTAGATGTATCCAATGGGAGGAAGCACCAAACCTACAGATTTTTAGTTCATTATCTTTATTATTATTAAAAAATTTCACCTCATCCCCTCCTCCCATTTTCCTCCCCCTCCGCTTCAACCCATTCCCCCTCCCCCTCTCTTTCCAGTCCAAAGAGAAGTCAGGGTAGCCTGTCCTGTGGGAAGTCCAAGGTCCTTCCCCCTCCATCCAGGTCGAGGAAGGTGAGCATCCAAACAGACTAGGCTCCCACA
>LOJH01030595.1:0-17063 GCA_001685095.1 Ellobius talpinus | reverse complement strand
CTGTGCGGGAGCTGGGCGGGACGAAAAGCAGGCCCCGCTCCCCTATCATTACAATATATGAATAAAATTTTCAAATAAATAAAATAAAGAACTTGCTGAGAAGGAAATTAGGAAAATTATTCCATTCATAATAGCTTTTAAAAATACCCAGAACAACAAAACCTACCCAAGGAAGTTAAAGACCTATACTATAAGTATTTAAAGATGCCAAAAAAGTAAATTGAAGAAAAAAAGGGAAAATTTGGCAGAATTAACATTTTGTAAATGGCTATAATATCAAGAGTGACTTAAATATCCAAAACAAAATCCCAGTCAAAATTCCAATGATTTTTTCATAGAACTGGAAAAAGGGAGTCCTAAAATTTATATGGAAACCCACAAAAGACGATGGATGTCTAAAATACCCTACTCAGAATGAACAATGCTTGAGGTTTCACAATACCCAATCTCAAATTATACTATCATTCCAAAATGATAAAAAATCAGACATGCAGACCAGTTGGGTAGTGTAGAAGATCCAGAAATAAACCCATACAGCTGCAGTCATATACAGCTACATCACAAGAAGTCTAAACACAGACATTGGAGAAAATGCATTTTTTTTCAACAAATGCTTCTGTGAAAAACGTGGAAACAAAAAATAGATTTATATTTCTTATCCTATATGAAAATCAACTCAAATTGAATAAAAAACTAAGTTATGAATTTTGCTTGTGGTTTTTCCCTTTGTATCCTTTCAATAAATTCTGATTTCCTCATTGTTATAGTACATAGACTTCTTCCCTTAAAACAAGTTATTATACATCCTCTATAAAGGACATTAGTATAAAAACTTGGAGTGACTGAGTTACGAAAGCCCGGGGAATAGGAAAGACATCTAGAATAGACATAAAGAAAAAAGCAGCAACCCTGCAGCATAGTTTCATATACTGCCCAGAAAGAAAAACAAGACATAAGCAATATGTGACCATTATTTATTTTTATATTTTAATTGATCAAGAGCAATCCTCAAACTCAGTTGCTTTCATATTAATGCCAAGGTTTAAATTCACCTCATTTCTTTAAACATATGCGGTATTCAATGCATATTTAAGAAAGAGGCACTGAAGACCAAGATAGAATAAGCAGCCTGTTCTTACAGGTTTCCTGAAAGGGAACCTTGAAGATGTGGGACACTGAAAGAGTTAATATCCTAAGAAATAAGGCTGGGAAGGCAAACAGCTTCATGTAATAAGACCGTGATCAATAGATAAGCAGCACGGTCTATTTTATAGGTAAGACAACTATCAAAGATTTTGAAACTGAAACCAAAATTCTGGTGTCCAGCTAGATTTAAAGTTTATAGGATGATTTAGGCAAGAAGGAGCTCGAGGAGGGCAATAACAGACAGCAAAAAGCAGCTACAAAAGGAAAAATAAGACATGCGAAACCTCAACAGGAAGTTCAGCAGGTTTTGATGGAGAATGAGGTGGCGGATGTATATGCTGTTGCTTTTGGCTATTAGCATCTGAGAACTCTCCCACCCACTCACAAAATAGAAACTAGACTTGTGGACTGATTTTTGATTTTTAAATTATGATAAAGTGTTGTTAAATCTAGGGCCTCACACAAGCTAGGCAGGTACTCTTTCACTGAGTTACAGTCACGGTGCTTTTTATACATTTAATTAATTTTGAAACAGGACCTTGTTGAATTGCCCAATAAAGCCTTGAACTCACCCAGCAGCCCTGACAAGGCATGAACTTTTGATTCCCTGTCTCAGTCTCCTAAGAAGCTAGAATTATAACCCAATCAATAAACCCTGCTAAACTTTTTGCTTCTTACTGTCTTAGTTGCTCTGAAGAGATACTATGACTGTGGCAACTCCTATAAAAGAAAGCATGTAACTGGGTCTTGCTTATAGTTTCAGAGGTTTAGTCCACTGTCATCACGGACCGACCTCATGCAGAAGTAGGTGAGAGTTCTACATCCAGACACGCAGTCAGCAGGAAGAGACAACCACAGGGTCTGATTTGACCTTCTGAAACCTCAAAGTGCACCCCAGAGACACACTTCTTCCAACAATACCACACTTCCTAATCATTTCAAATAGTGTCACTCCCTAAGCACTTAAATACATGAGCCTATGGGGGCAATTTTTATCCAAGCCACTACAGTTGCCTGTTTTAATATGTTTTTAATTTTTAGTTCTGCCCTAGTTTACTTGCTGCTTCCATGACCAAAAACATCTTGGGAAGGAAAGGTTTACTTTACCTTACAGGTAACAGTCCATAATCAAATGTCTTCAGGGTTAGGAAACTAGAGGTCAAAACTAGCTCCAAGACTAAAAACTTGGAACAACAATGCTTACTGACTTGTTCTCCATGAATTACTTATTTGCTTACTTTACAAGCCAGGACTACCTGGACAAGCATGGTACCTCCCACAGTGGATTAGATTCTCCCACATCAATCATTAATCAACAGAATGCTCTTGACTGACATTACTACAGGCCAATTCGATCAAAGAGTTCCTCAACTGAGGTTCCCTCCTCAAAGATGAACTCTAGTTTCTGTCAAGTTGAAAAAAGCTAATCACCACATGTGCTTTTAATAACCTGTGCAATTCTGCAATTTAACAGTCTCTATTTTCTTATATTCAATTTTATAAACTTTGTTATCTTCTGTAAGAGCTGAGTTTATGATTCCATAAAGAAAATCCATTTCTTAAAATAATTACATTAAAACAAACACAAGATTTTTTTATTTATGGATATACTAAAGTTAATATTATTAAAATATGAATGTTTATAAACTCTGGGAGATATATTATGTTTCCTTCCTTCAATAGTTACAATGAGAGCAGCATTTTACTTGTACCAAATGTTATCATGTGCTTTAATATGCTTGTCCTCTTTTGTCAGCATCCATTAAAAAGGTAGTTGTCCAAATATCTATTGTCCCTAATATTTTGCAGGGTTTTTTGTACCATTATGGACAAAAATCATTTGGTTTTCAGTTTTGCTCATATTTTTCATCACTTGCTTTAGGAAAAATAATAGATTTGTTTCACTCTTGTTTTAGTTTTTGAAAAGATAGTAGAAATAAATTTAGAACTACTAACCTGTAGAGTATATTCTGTTCTAATTGTTGCTGTTTATCTGGAAAAATAGCTCATTATTGACCAATATGGTTAATTATATTGACCTTTCAGATGTTTATATATACATGTCTTCATATATAGTATATAAATTATATGTTTTATATATGTATATAAACATATATATGACTTTGTTTCATTTTTTAAAATGATTGATTTCTTTTATAACTCTCTATATTGGTTTTTTTGGTTCTTTTTTTTTTCTCAAGACAGAGTTTCTCTGTAGCTTTGGAGCCTGTCCTGGAACTAGCTCTTATAGACCAGGCTGGCCTCGAACTCACAGAGATCCGCCTGCCTCTGGCTCCCGAGGGCTGGGATTAAAGACACGCGCCGCTCTATATTGTTTTCTTCTCTCTTCCAAGCCTACGTACATTTACCTAATATTATGATCCATTTAGAGGCCTTTTCTGGCGGAATTTGTCTTTATTGGGTATCTGTAATAATTTTGTGACCCGGAGAGCTTTTTTTTTAAATGCTAAATGGGCATGACTAGGAACAACTCCACAGCACTGCCTGTTAGCTCTGCCCAGTCCAGCATAGCGAAGGCAGGTTCAGTGCCTCTGAGAGTCATACACATTGCCCTAGCTCCAGGGTCGCAGTGGGTCTGTATCACACCATTAAGCAATTTGTTACAGGCTGCTCACAGACTCCATTCAAGTGCTCGGCCTCCTGAAAAGAGCCAGAGTTCAAGCTGGTAGCACAAACCAGGAATCCACTGTTTCTTATGCTCAGTCAGTAAGCCTTCTCTTACAGGAGCTGCCTTTCCTTATTCTGCGATGCAATAGATCCAAGGCAGATTCTTTATTAACCAATGCTATTCACAGCATACAGAGGGAAATCCCGCATCACTGTTGTGCTGGCAACATTGAAAATTACAACAGGAAGTCTCTCATAAAATTAAAAAGTAATTCTCAGTGATCCTTTCTCTTCAAGGCAAGTTGAGTGAAATAGTTTTCAGGTGTATAAATAAAACTCTATTCTTCCCTGTATTTACATTAGAAACATACTAGATTTGTCTTACCACAGTATAGGCAACAGTAAAAAGCATGGATGTAATATCTTGATCCAGGCAGGCAGGAAGGAAATTCTTACCGCAATGGCAGTATATACCCAATGGTTCAGAGCCTAGACAGCAAGTACCCCGATTTCAGTTGTGTACAAATCTCTAAGAGGGTTCTTTCTTTTTTCCTTCCTTCCTTCCTTCTTTCCTTCCTTCCTTCCTTCCTTCCTTTCTTCCTCCCTCCCTCCCTTCCTTCCTTCCTTCTTTCTCCCTTCCTTCCTTCCTTCCTTCCTTTCTTTTGCACTATAATGAAGTGGAAATGAAAGATAACTTAGCCTGTTTTACCTTTTGCAAAATGGTATTGAGTGGTTTCTAAATACTAAGACAGAATTATAGGTTTACATAAGGACCAGGAAGGTAGCTCAGTCAGCAAAGCGACACTCACACTCAAGCAGGAAGGTCTTAGTTCAGATCCTCAGCATTCATGTAAAAAACCCGGGTGTGATAACATGTGTCTGGGTGTTATAACATGTGTCTGGATGTAATAACATGTGTCTGGGTGTAATAACCCAGCACTGGGGTGTGAGGGGTAGTGAGGGAAAGCCATAAACATCCCTGGAGCTGGCTGGCTAGCTGTCTAGGTGAATTAATGATCTTCAGCGTCAGTGAAACACACTATCAAAAAAAAGTAGAAAAGACTAAGGAAAGACATCTAATTTTTATTTCTGGTCTCCACACATATGAACACACATGTATTCCTATCTTCAGGCACGTGTGTAGACATACATGAACACATATACCACACATACAAAGAACACGGGAAAATTCAGATAACTATTAATAAGTCATATGAGAAAGCAAAAAAATCATTCCCACTATTCTGATCAGCAATGAACAGTACTGTGAGCAAGGAAATATAAATGCTAAATGTTGCTATAACTATAAAATATATTTATCTTTTGGAGAAAGAAATGAATGTGAATAACTAAGTAAGGGAGTTGAGTAGTTAGCTAAGAAATTATACGGGGGAGTATATAATGGATAATAATACTTACCTAATATATAATAATTAATTGCCTATCGATAAGTAGTCAATAAATAAAATGAGATATACTTACAATCAAAAGGAGACCATGCTTAATATGAATAAGTTACAATGATTATGTTGATGCTGAATGAACAAAGCACCATATTTTTAAAAATAAATGCTGGAAGCTGGAGAGTTTTCTTAGTGATTAAGAGAACTTTTTGCTCTTGTAGAGGATCCTGGTGTGATTTTCAACAGCCACATGGTGGCTCAGAACTGTCTGTAACTCCGGTCCCAGGGGGTGCAACGCCTTCTACTGACCTCTGCAGGAACCAGGCACACTTATGATGCACATACTTACATGAGGAAAGACACTCCAACACACAAAATAATAAAATAAACATTTAAAAATATACATTGTCTGATTTCACTTATATAAATTTTTATATCAACTGAATCTGTAATGATCGAAAACAAGTCAATGATTGCTTGGTGCAGGGAGGCAGTAGACAACTTTTGGGTGTTATAGAAATCTCGTCATTTTAGTTTTTATTTATTTTTAATTGGTACTAGAGTTGAGCATAAACCTTTCATGTACTCAGCAAGTGTTCCTCTACTGAACTATGTTCCCATACTTTTTATATTCTTTTAAAAATTCAATGGACAATCCTCAGTTGCCCAGGCTGATTTTGAACTTGTTCAGTAAGCCCGGCAGGCATTGAGCTGCCTCCGCCTCCTGAGCAGGTAACATTACAGGATTCTACCACAAGCCCGGGTCAGAGTTTAGAAAGGTTTTATTTGAATTTTCCAAAGGAGAGTCACTGTAGGTTTGGAGTCTCCCTTCCATACAAAGATTCATTCCAGTATGTGTGGTTCTGCTGCCATGTCCCATATGTATTTATATAATTAAAGAGCATGAGGTAGCCTGAAAACAAAAATTCCAGATAGGATTCTTGACTTCATATTGAAAATCATGCTTATGATATTTGCATAAAAGAAAAATACATGAACATTTGACACTAGTGTCTGCTTTTTAACAAAGTAAGTTCTGTCCTAGGCCTGTAAATAAGGAAAACACAGCACCATTAGTATTGAGTGAGGCCTCCCTACTCTGCTCCCTTGCTCTGTGTCTTAAGACTTCTGGACCATTGCAACTATGAATTGAAACATTATATAAGACAAGATATCCTCATAAATAATGCAAGGAGATTTAAAATTGCTTATATGTTGGCTTGGTAACTTTGCCAATACTTTTTTACATACTTTTCTCTGGAAAGGAAAATGTAGAAAACATATTTAAAATAACAAAATGCTGCCAAGTTAATTGGAAGTGACTATTTCACTGAATTAACCAAATACAGGTTGAAAAATTTGCTTACCTTACAAATATGTCATACTGACTTTATAGGTTATATGGTTTCCCACCTAGTATAAACTTGCATAAGTGTGGTTTTTATTAGCAACAATTTTTTTTAAAATACAAGTTTTGGAATCTATATGTGGATTTTATCTAGCATAATGACCTTTAAAAAATCTCTCCTTCTATTAACCACACATGCACAGATATAGCAAGCACAAACAGATGTAAAAATGCACTTTAAGAGACAAATTTTCACAACTCAATAATTGTTCATTTTCTATAGCAATGTATTACACAGACACAGACAACACAGTTTCTGCAACACAAATATAAATGTACTTCATTTTAATGATGATAAACAGCAAAATATAGGAACGTACAGCATAAATTCTCATGCACTCAAATTCACTTTTTTTTCCTGGCTGGGGGTTGTGGGAAGGGAAGGAAATTCCGGAAAAGGAAGTTTGGCTGTGTGGAGGGCCAGTTTTGAACTACATAGAAACTCTGTGCAAGGGTGACTTGTAGCATTCTTGCTGATAGGCTTGGCCAACCAAGTTAGGAGGAGGCAAACCTCTCCCATCAGTAGAGTGCCTTGCCAATGGTCAGTCCTTGAGAACACAGATGCGCACTGTAGTTCAAGGTTCTGATTAGGTTGTGGTTTGTCTTCTGATGAGGCATTTTTACATATTATATTAGAGCATAGCTTGTTCCCATAACACCAGGCTTTTTGTTTAGATTAACTAGGGCACAAAGCTCTTGAAATTATTTGCAACAAGATTATAAGTTTATGTAACTATTTTCAAGTATTATGGGAACGTAGTTTGAATTGTAATTTGATGGCTTTGCAATAAAGTATGCAGTTGTATCTCCTAGTCTGCATCCCCTGTGTCCTGATATCAGCGGCACTGCCCAGGGTCATCCATAACCGAGGAGGTTGGGGAAGGGTCCCCAACAGGGCTGGGAACTGAATAGAAAGATTATAACTTCTTCAACTGATGGGTGAGAAGCATCTATTTTAATGCTGGTCTATATTAGCACTGCAGAAAAGCAGGCTCTCCCAGCTCACGCCTGAGGAACTGAGATGAATAACCATGCATTATGTTTCAACATTTACAAAGGCCAGAACAATTGCAAAACAACCATTACTCATCATCTTCCAGTTAAAATCATTTTCCAATTAGAGTTATAAGTTGCCAACAATTTTTCAGCTATACTATGGTGTGGGAGGTCCTTCTGTCTATGTGTTACTTTCATTGATTAATGAATAAAGAAACTGCCTTGGCCTGATGATAAGGTAGAACTTAGGTAGATGGGAAAGGTAGGCAGAATGCTAGGAGAAGGAAGGCAGAGAAAGAGCTGCCATGAAGCCGCCACCAGAGTAAGACATGCTGAATCTTTGCCGGTAAGCCACTGCCACGTGGTGATATACAGATTAATAGAAATGGGTTAAATTAAGATGTAAGAGTTAGCCAATAAGAAGTTAGAGCTAATGAGCCAAGCAGTGATTTAATGAATACATTTTCTGTTTGATTATTTCAGAGCTAAGCTAGCTGGGCAGCGGGAACCAACAAGCAGCCCCCTCCTGTTATAATACTAAATATTTTACTGGCTTCTGATTTCTGTGTATGGTTGAAATAGTAAATACTTTTCATTTTGTTGCTTCAAGTATAAGACTAATATATAGAGAGCCACTGTGACACAGGGCATTTTGCCACTATATATAAGGGTTAGAGCAAGCATAGGACACTTAAATTGTGTATTTTTAACTATCTATGAAACCCAACTTTTGTTTGTTTGTTTTTTGAGACAGGGTTTCTCTGTCCTGGAACTTACTCCATAGACCAGGCTGGCCTTGAACTCAAAAATCCACCTTCTCTGCCTCCTGAGTGTTGGTATTAAAGATGTGTACCTCCACTGGCTGGCAAGAAACCCAAATTCTTTTCAAAAAAATGCAAATGTACTATTATAGTTACCATTTGAGGAACATTCTGTTTTAAAGATATTTTGATTATGTTGCTAGCGTATAAGCAGAAGAGCTGTTATATGGTGTAAAATGTTTCAGCCTGGTAAAGACTGTCGCTAAAACATGTACCATTGTCTGCCCTGTGTCTTCCTAGTGCTATGGTGTACAAATTCAATGAGATGGTAGAAAACTGTGTTGAGCTTGCAGTATGTTTCTCTTTGCTGTGATAAAGTGCCCGACAAATGCTTCACAAAAGGAAATGCTTATTTTGTTTCATGGCTTCAGAGCGGTTCCACCAGGTTAGGAAAGTTAGGACAGCTGAGAGGAAGCAAGAAGCATCAGGTCACATTGGATCTGCTGTCAGAAAGATGAGAAGAGCTGAGCTGGTGTCCACCTTGCTTTCTCCTTTAATGAAGCTGTAATGTCAGTCCCTGGGATTGCAGCACCCACGTGCAGGGTGACTCACGATGCTCTAGTTAATTTTTCTAAAAGGTACTTTATGTCGACTGAGCAAGAAGTTTATTACTATAGTGATTCCAAATTTCCTCAGGTTGACACTAACGATTAAAAACCTCACTTTGCTGCTGATGTATTACTTTGTTTCTTGAATAAAGTTTTTTAAATGTTCAATTACTAAATAACTTGAAAACTTTTTAAATTAAGCGGGTCCAGACTAGGATGAAAGTAAGTCTTGCCACTATGGGAAAACAGTTTTTGTTTATTAATATTGAATGTTTATATAAGAATATTCTGAATTAAAAAATAATCTAATTATATTTCATCAATGTATGTGTACAGATTCAAAAATATTTGGGTGAAATGATTTTAGAATTTCTATTCATTCTTTCAATTTGGTGATGATAGATTTAATGCTGCCAAGACTATTATAGAATAGGGAGAAACCAAAGTGAAACAGCAGACATATTGAATACATATTGTTGTTATTTCTTCTTATTTAATACACAGTTGGAATTTTGATGTAGTTTGGGAAAATGACATCATAAATGCCACTTAATAAATCACCATCACTCCTTTTACCTACAGGGGATTATACAGTTCAGGAATGTTAATTATTCAACAATGTTAGTTTGGATACATCTATAAGAAGAAGATCAGTTCCAACTCTAGATGTGCTTATTCTCCAGATTTTTAAAAGTTGCTATAATACTGGAAAGAAATCATTCTACCTTGTCTGTGAATTACAGAAAACTTTTTGTAAAATAGTTTTACACTGGGAGAAGCCTAAGGGAAAATGTTTCCATGTGTTATAAGAGACACGTATTTTCTTCAATTACCTTTTGCTGATGCTGTTTTCATCCAAAAAGGTCTTCATCTGGTGGGAAAAGATTGCTAAAAGCCTCTTTTTATGTAGTACTAAGACCAACCTTGATGTAGTTTTTCTGGCTTTGAATTATAATGTATGTCACCAGCAACGTAGGTTGTTATAATTCGCTTCTGACATTAAGATGTTGCCTTAGGGAATGTTGTTGTAAACGAATCCTGTGTGTTTCCTTGACTTCCAAATGCCCTTCATGTTTCAGCAAAACAATGCAATCAAAACTAAAGACCAAAACCACTGCAAAGCAAACCAAGGCTACAAATGTTTCCCAAACATTCCTGTAATACTTTACTCCTTCAGGCAGAGACTGTTTTGCTTTGAGAGCTATGTATAATAATTTAAGCTTAGCAAAATGGCCTCTGAAAATGTCATCAAGGATATTCTCAGTCAGGTCCTATAGGATGGGGTAAAAAGACATTTGGAGTTCTTTGGGGTATGGAGAGCTACCCAAGTTAAACATTCCCAGGATTGTGTCCAGAATGAAGCAGGCATGCTCCTATTTACTTATTTGCTCTAGCTTGGTGCCAGATCTTTTCAACTGTAACTTCATGCTGGAACTAAAACTCAAAAGCCTCAGTGCATTTTCTCCACTGAGATATGACCAATAATTCAGAGCTGGATCATTTCTGAAGTGTTTGCTTGTAGATGTCAAGAAAATAATTAATACAAAATTCTTAAGGAGGCATTCACATGGAGAGATGCTAGAAAAGTCATTTTTTAATATTGGTGATAATATTGATAAATTAAATGTATGTAGAACATAATTAACTATGGTAGGAAAGGATTGCCAGATAATTACTATAACAGTATAGCAATTATCCATTTAACAACGAGCAAAATTGTGACAAAATTATTTCTGTTATTCTTCCTCCTAAGTTCTAAAGAGGATCTTAATATTAGTAAATAAAATAAGCATCATTATTAATATTCTACATGCCAAAAGGTAGTTAAATAGGAGTGTGTGTTTATAACCATGTATATACTTTTCTGATATTATAAAATAACATTAGAGTATCGGTCCTTTTATAAAATAGCATATTCCCCAGGGTTTTGGGAAGTGTTTTCTTTGTTGTTGTTTTTATTCTTTACAAACATCACTTCATGACCACAATTTTCCCTACCTCCACTCCTCTCAGTGCACCCTCTACCTTCTTTCTCCCCCAGATCCACTCCTCCTCCATTTCATTTCCAAAAAAACAGAGCAGGCCTCTCGGGGATATCAACCGAACATGGCATAACAAATTACAATAAGACAGGGCACAATCCTTCAAATCAAGGTTGGACTAGGCAACCCAGTGGGAGGAAAAGGCTTCCAAGCACAGGCATAATCATCAGAGATACCTCCACTCCCACTCTTAGGAATGCCAGAACACCATACACAACCATAACATATAGGCAGAGGACCTAGATAAGACCTATACAGGGTTCATATTGTAGCTTCAGTCTCAGTGAGCCACTGTGATCCCGGTTAGTTGATTCTGTGGGCTGTGTTCTTATATTCTTCAGCTTTGTTTGTTAACCTATGTATTGTATAGAATCTATCAACTGTGTAGCAGGAGCTATAGATAAACCACTGAATAGAATTTGTTCAATTCCTAAAGCTAACGATCTGCTTGTTGTAAGTGGCAATATATAAGTAAATTGCTCCCGTCAATCTACCCACTGTTATCTTCTAGACCACAAGCCTATCCCAGACCCATAGCTCACAATTCTTTTTCTTTGTGAGCCATTTTGCTGGGTAAGTCTCTTTTTCTTTTCCCACTCCACCTTCAAGCCTTTCTTTCACCAACTGGGATCATCTCCATACACATAAGCTTATACATGCATGAAAAAGTCTACAAATCAATATTCATGATGAACATAGTTGCAAAAACTCTCAACAAAATATTAACAAACTAAATACAAGTACATATCCTGAAGTATGGTCATTTTAATGCATTAATAAAAAAAACTCCTAGTCGCCATTATGCTGACGCCACATTAAGGAATGAAATAAAAGCACTTCCCTTTGGTGCCATTTAATCAAACAAAAACAAATTTGAATCCTCTACTTCATGTTCCCTGTGTCTTCTTAATCTGTCCTTCTATATATGTCTGTCCCTTTGTATTTGTGTGTTTCTGTCTGTTGTGTGATCATGCATAACACTGATTATCAAGCAAACCCAAAATAGTTTATTGAACAATACCAATAAATGAATTTTACTAAGAAAAATAATTACCTCTATAATGAAAACTTTAAGATGGTGAACAAAGAAATTAAGGAAAACAGTAAAAACACCTCTGATGCTCATGGATTAGAAGAATTAATCTCAGGAAAATGACCATCCTATCAAGAAAAATCTACTTCCATTACAGTTCAATCAAAATTCCAGGGTCATTCTTCATAGACAATGAAAAATGTCAAAAATGTATATGAAGGCACAAAAGACTAAGGATATTTAAAGCAACCTTAAATAAAAAAAAATACAATGGCAGGTACCACCATGTCTGATTTTAAATTATACTACTGAGGCATATAATTAAAAATAACATGGAATTGACACAAACAGAACATAGATCAATGTAATACAGTCAGGGACCTAAATATTTGTCATACAGATACAGCTATATGATACTTTTGACAAAAATAAATAAAAATCATACATTGGAGAAGAAAGAGTCAAGGTCTTCAAATTTTGTTCTGGGAAACCTGAATTTCAGCACAGAGGAAAAACTACATTAGACCTTTGTTTCTCAGCCTGGATATGACTTAGCTAGAAATGGATCAAGGAGCTTACCATAAGACTTGATACTGAGACTCCTACAAGATAAAGTAGAAAATATCTTTAAACGTATGCACACACACACATACAATCCCTCCTCCAAAAATAAACATTATCAGCACTTTAGACACACTTATGGACTTTCTTAATAGGACTGCTATAGTTAAGGAAGGAATAAAACAATTGACAGATAGGATTTTATAAAATCAAAAGTTATGTATGGAAAAACACTGTCAGTTGAGTGTGGGACAGCCCACAGAATGGGAGAAAGTATTTTCCAACTACACATTCAACAGACGTAGTTTTACGCGAGCAGAGTGATGGTAGGATGGAGGGATGGGACACAGATAACTAATGTCAAGAATGTTCAATGAACCAATGTTGAAACCTGCTTCACACACACACACTCACATACACACACACCTATAAATATAGATAGGTGATAGATAGATAGACAGACAGACAGACAGATAGATGGATAGAAGTTTGACTGGGCATTACCCAATATTTCCTATACAAAGAATACTGCACCTCTCAGAAACCATAGGTTACCAAAAAAAACCCATAATACTAAGTGTGTGATACTTACTTCACATTGTTGACTAAGGAGATCTCCAAAACAATATAGGCCATTGTTATTACTCTTGATTATACATTAAAACTTGGTGGTCCACCATTGTTGGACAAGGGTGTCAGCAGATCCCTCAAACAATATCAACTACTGTTTCTGCTCTTGATTGCTCACCAGAATTTGATGGTAAGACCCTATTGCTAAAGACATCACAAAATTTGATCACAGAATATGGAAAAGTCAAATTAGTGCTAACCAGGAAGTTTCTGTCCTGTTAACTTTTATAGTACTAATAGGTACTGTGCAGGTTGCTGGGGAGAAAAGCCATCCAGTCTTACACATCTATAAACCTATGGGTTATGATGACTACTTTGATGGCAATATATGTCCATAGGTGAAATAGCATGAATGTTATGGGAACTGGTATGTTTTCTGATTGGATTTAATGCCTTATCTACCGGAGTCAACAGATATCTGGTACTGCAAACATAGTCAAGAACTATGGTTTGGGAGTTTATTGTCCCCAAAGATGAACTAACTGCTAGTATTTTGTTAAGTGGCAATAGTATCAAACTGCCCTATAAATTAATATCCCTTTACTTATATACTATTTCAGCTCTCAGACTACATCAGAGAAGTGTGTTTGTAAAGTGAATGGCAGCAAATGCTGAAGCTTTAAACTGGTCAGAGAACAGAAAACAAGTAATTGTTCAGTGCTCAACCACAATTGGGAATCTAGATCAAACTTTCTCTCTCCAAAGAGAAAGAAAGATGGTAAAAGGCTGAGGTTTGGTAAGACTGTAGAAAGGGAGTTTTGTATCTTTTTCTGAACATTGTAGAACCTAATGCACTCATAAACCTACAAAAGCTGTGGTTACCCGCACATAAGCTATCTATACCAAGTAGATCAACATTTCAGCTAGGAGTGGGGATAATTCCATCATCCCCCACATCTGTCTGAGGAGCTAACAAAATCATTGGGGCTTTTTTTCCTACCTCAGACAAACAATGCACTTCACTTGGATCATACAATTTCCAAACTAAGTTAAAAAACGGTATGAAACACGTATTTTGAATAATCTTTGGAAGGATACAAGCACTTCCAGTAAGGAAGTGTCATTGGGCATTATTAAAACTCAGGTCATTCCCAGGTGCCCAGACTCAAAATAACCAGATAGAAACTGTATTAATTAAATCACTGTTTGGCCTATTAGCTCTAGTTTTTTATTGGCTAGCTATTACATCTTAATTTAACCCATCTCTATTAATCTGTGTATTGCCACGTGGCTGTGGCTTACTGGTAAGGTTCAGCATGGCTTCTCCTTGACTCTGCCCTCTTTCTCCCAGCATTCAGTTTAGTTTTCCCCCACCTATCTCTATTCTGCCCTGCACAGGCCCAAGACAGCTCTTTTATTAACCAATGGTATTCACAACATACAGAGGGGAATCCCACATCATACTTCCTCCAACAAGGGCATACTTCCTAATTATTCTCAGGTAGTGCCATTCCCTGGTGGCTAAGCATTCAAATATGTGAAACTGTGGGGACAATTCTCATTCAAACAACCACAGTGTGTCTTCACTATAGAACAGTGACTAACGCATACACAATAATCAGTAGCAACTACAAACATACTGAGAAAGAAGTCAGGGAAGCAATACCTTTCCCAATTGCTTAGATAATGAAATGAAGAATACCAGGAAATTATCAGACTACATGTAATATCATGAACCACTCTAAGAAGCATCCCTGAATTCATTACTGCTGTTACTGAAAGAGAAAGAGTATAATTCCCGAAGAAAAGCTAGTGAATAGTTGCTTTGTTATTAGGACCCTGAAAAAATCTGGACCAAAACCAGATCTTCAGACCCAGTACATACAAGGGCAAACAGTGCAAATATATGACAATCAGAGTTGTAATATGATCAGACAAACAAATTGAGAGCTAGAAGAAAAATATTAATAGATTCCACAGTTGTCTTGTATGATTGGGTTTTTATGCCATAACAACATATTGTCAGAAAATAGTGCTTTAAACGAGACAGATTCGTTATTTTTCAGTTATGTAGATAAGAAGTTTTGTGTTTTTCAGTTCAAAACAGACTGTGAGGAGAACCCTATTCATTTAATATCTGGAGTCTCCAAGAAAGAGTCAACCTCTCTTCCTGCACATAGAGACAGGCCATATTGCTTTGTTCTTCAAAGACAGCTACTAGGCTGAGTCCTCTTAATGCTGCCATTTCTCTCATCCCACCAACTGAAAGAAAAAAGGGATCTTTCCTTTTATGGCTGTACAAAATAAATTTTGATCCACTTAGATAATGCGAGTACTGTGCCTTCTTAGGGTTCATAACCTTAAGTATATCTGCAAATCCCTTTGCCATATGAACTAGCATGTTTGTAGATTCAAGTGTTGAGGGAACAGATAGATTTACAGAGGATTATTCAGACTATATATCATCAAATTTCACAGGTTTCTTGGCTCTCTTCCTCTGGTCTTCTTCTGAACACTCAAAAACATTTCAAGGGCCTCAGGATCCTGGACTGGGCAGGATGGCTTTGTACTTGTAGGAATATTTGGGTATGCGTCCTGCTCCAGTGTTTGGAGATGGATGTGCAAAGCATAGGTGGGCTAACAAAGAATAAGTATGGTGATTAATGTGAACTTTTACAATGTTATTCATTATCATTTAAAAAAAACATTTAGAATAATCAGCACCTATTTTTAAATGAGGGTTTTTAATATCCAATTCCCTGATAATTATGGAGATAAGAACTGTATAATTAAACTTAATTCCATATGGATAATAACAGAACAGAATAGAATCACTTTCTATTTTCAAGGAGGATTGGAAATTACTACTTCCCATCTACCTGTGCACTTCCCAGGCTACATTCCCACAGAGCATTGTTATCTGTTCTATAAGTAACTTCCTTAATATTTCAAGTGTTGCAGAAAGATAAGACTGTACTTCTTCTTAGGAAAGTGTTATTTCAACATTGCTGTCACAGTCTGGGGTCCCAGAGTTTGTAAAACTGTACAACTGTTTTATTCATTTGTGTTTTTTATTTGTTTGTCTTTTGTTTTTACCTTTTCTTACTATAAGACATATAGCATAGAAATAAATGTGTTTGTTCATTGCAGATTTTAATGGAATTGAAAATATAGTAACATTTTTCAATGTTAATAGCTTATTTTCTTGTATAGATGTTAATGTTCTTTCCACAAGATTTCATTCTCTAATTGTGAATCATGATTTAATTTTTACCTGCAGGTCTGAACACCCTGTTCTCCTAAATTGTCTGAATTATTTTGGATATCTTTCAGTGCCAATAGAGTGAAGTTTTCTATTTGCCTAAAACTAATGGTATAAGATGAAAGTGGATACACACTTGAGTTCCTCATGTTTTAGCAAGAATTTGAGAGCATGTACTGTTACTGAGTTACTGAGCTGAGAGTTAAGCATATTCTCTCACTGGTGCTATTTGTTGTGAATGCTATAATAATCCTTATTTTAATAGCAAAACTGTGAGCTCAGTAGAAGAAATGAGACAAAGAATTTGTCTTAGGTTTTGCACTTAGCATGTTAGACAGTGAGCTTTGGATCTGCTTCTGACTCAAACCTTTGCCTAGTTGAATAAGAGGTGTCAGAAAAAGCTGATTTTCTTGGTTGGGTCTTTCTGTGGTTTTGGAATCAGGGTGACTGTAGCTTCATAAAAAGAGTTTGTCAATGACTTTTCTGAATCTATTCTGTGAAACACATTAAGGAGGGGGAGGACCTTGGACTTCCCACAGGGCAGGCAAACCTGACTGCTCTTTGGACCAGAAAGGGAGGGGCAGGAGGGGAGGGGAGGGAATTGGGAGGAGGGGAAGAGGTGGAAATTTTTAATAATAATAATAA
>LOJH01030594.1:0-17063 GCA_001685095.1 Ellobius talpinus | reverse complement strand
GAGAAGAGAAGAGAAGAGAAGAGAAGAGAAGAGAAGAGAAGAGAAGAGAGAATAAAACAGAAAAGGAGAAAGGGCCATAACCCATGGGTCTGCCAGGAAGAAGCAATAATGAAGGCAGTGGGTGATACATTCTGATGACTGTGGACTCACAGATGAATGAATCTTGGGAATGAATGAGCAAGAATACTCTGAAAGGTGTGACAGGAACTGAGAGCACACATACTCACAACCCCAGGGCCCCTGAGGGCAGGAAATAGCATCTCACCACTTGAGAGCATCATATTAGACTTGGAAGAGAGGCAGGCTCATTTCAGTAAGAGCAGGCAGCTGAGAGGAATCTGAGAGAAAGCTGAAGATACAAACAGTTCCTTGAGAACAATCATAGTTCCAAAGCACACCATATTAAATAAAATGAGGGTAGGCGCAAGCAGTTTTATCATGAGGAGCTCAAGCAGATCCTGGCAAGGCTGAAAGCAGTGGGAGACAAGAAGCTGATTTCTGAGCTTTGTCTTAAGTAAGAATATCTAAATATCTAAGAGCTCATTCTTCTTTCATAAGTACAAGAAGTGTCCTCTAGGTCTCCAAACAGAAATTAAACTGTGTTCTTGACCACTCTTGACCCTGCCCACGGAGGCCAGTCTTTCTTCACTACAGCTGTCTTGTTGAGCCCCTGTTGGTGAGGAGGACCTTACCAAGGGAAGAAAGGCCTTCATCCAACTGCAGCACCTCTCCACCAAAGGCCCCTGGAGGAAACAGGAAATAGGTTTCTGCCTGGGGAAACCTGAAGCCAGTCCAGGGTTGGAAATTTGGGGACAGGTAGACAGCCCTTTATTTTATCATTTGGATTTATCCAAGGGCAGGAAAGAAGACTTCATGAGGAAATGAAATATTTATGCCTCTTTTGTTTACCCATGACTGCACTCTGTCAGGAGTCTAAGAAGCAAGTTGTCTGTCAAGTTTTCTCTCATCTAGAAAGGTGCACTCTTTATCTTGGCTCCACGTCTTAGGCCAAATTCCTGGGTTTGGAAGCAGGCACTTAAAGAGACTGTTGAGAACACCAGGACTGGGTATATCAGATACCCCAGGAGGTCAAGCCAGGTGCTCTGGGTGCCCTGGGGGGTCAGGCCAGGGTGCCCTAAGTGCTTTGAGAGGTCAGGCCACGGTGATCCAGGTGCTTTGGCAGAGTTTTCCTTGCACCCTGGAAATAACTTTATTGCTCAGTTCTCCTCCATGGCCCTAACCTCCTTCCTGTCCACCCAGCCCCCATCCCTTCCTCCATTCTACCATATTAATCCAGCTCACCTAACGTATAAGAAATACTAATCCACACATCTATTTTTATCATCACTGTTGCCCCAAAAAACAGATGAAACAGTGCAATTAAGGCTGTTGGCAAAATCCAGAAGTCGTATGGATTTTGTCGTAAGACTAATTTGATTTCAATACTAGACTCTGCACATAATCAACATTTGTCTTGTAAGCAATTTAATTGTTTCAAATATTATTAGATAAAATAATAAACCATTACTACCGGCGTACTTGCCAAAACCATCTTCAGCTAGCCCTTACTATTTCCCAGCACTTGGAAGGCTGAGGCAGGGTAATTGTAGCATTTAATGAGAATAAATGGTAGTTGAAAGCAGAAACTTTATAAATAGTTGTGTAGATTTAAATTTTGAAATAATAAACTTGGTAGCGCTAACCATCTATCAGACAGTGTTAAATTCACTCTTCATCATTTTGCTTTATGCCAGTAAGTAGCGACTATTCATCTCACTCAGGCATTAGGCTGCCATTTGGAGTTATTCCACATTGTGGGCATTCTCTGAAGGTACTTGCGTGGTCTCCAGGGTTGACGCTAGAGCCACACACTGCAGTCTTGTCCCCTGTAGTCTTTCACGTGAGTGGGTCGTAAAGGGTGACTCACGCTTTTACATTTCTGCAGAAAGTGGTCAGTTCCCAGATTACTGCAATAAGCCATCTTACAAACAGGCTCTGGAACCCACCCAACGGTCACTCACGTAGAGGCATTGTTACTGCCACTTTCATTTTGTCGTTTCCTGCTTTACACATGTTTCAGTGCCAGCTTTACACATGTTTCAGTTTCTCACCAGGGTGTCCTCAGCTCAAGAATACTTGATCAAAATATCCAAAAACAAAGTTCTTCCAGGTCTTTCCCCACATACCCCCACCCACATTGTCCCTACAGGCTGTTCTGATCTTAGCTTTCTCTCTTGCTCTACTGTCGGGGACCAGCCTCGACAAAGATACCTCTTGCTAGGGTAGGGGTGTTGGGATTTGGAAATATTGTGAAGAATATGAAGACGCAATTAAACATAATAAGACAGAAAACATATAATAGTATTGGGAGGGAGTTCCAGTGAATACTGAAATCGCCCGCATTTTATTTCCAATGGCTTAAAAAGGTAGGGGTAAGACAAAAAACTGCATTAACATGATACAGGAAAACGAACAGACCAGTTGAAGGTTGCAGGATACACCCACAGTTAAACATTCTGTTGCTAGAAAAAAACAAGTCACACTCAGACCCTAGACCAAAACATTCTGTAGGCAAACCATTCCACGGGTGGAATCCAATGTTATCTCCTTAAGGAAACTGGAACCTTAGTTGAATCCTTAAACTTTTGTTTGAGGTAGAGACGTATCTACTTCTCTATTCCTGAAATACAAGGTCTGGCTATTAGCCACACCTGTTGATAATAACCTTGAGAGAGCAGAACTCTCTGACCTTTGCTCAATGTGGAAATAGGCTCCCATTTTTGGGCTTCCACACTCTACCATTCTTCATTCAAAACAACCCAAATGTTCTCCTAAAACTGGTGGCCACTTTGGTTGACTTGCACTTGGGACTTAACCAGTACCCAAACCATTTAACTAGCCTTCCACCACTATTCTGCCTCACCTTAATCATCAGAAAAACCCAAGAACTAAGAAGTAAATAAGAGATTCCTGGCCCTAGAAACTGATAGAAGACAGAGAGTTACATTGTGCTATAGAGGTTTACAAAGCTCCAATGTCCAGATAAGAGCAGACATATCTACTACATAGAATAAATAGGCCATGGGTAATTAGCAGTATCCCCATAGAAAATGTTTAGCCTTTCTGAAGGCCATCTTAGCCACAGGGTACAACAGAAAGAGAGCTCTCAGCATGGGTCAGTGTATGATTTCTATAGGAAACTGGAGAGTTGGAAGTTTGTATCAAAGAAAATTCCCAATTTCAAAGCCTTTACTCAAAAGAATTTTTAGCACCCCATGAGCCAACCAGACATATCCTCAAGGTCAGATTCAGCCTGTGAGAATACACTTGCAGTTTGTCCTCAAAAGTAAAATAGAAAAGTTAAAAAGCTGTTGAGGTTTCCAAGGTAGCTGGGAAGGAGAGGATGAGGTGACCTCAGAAATCCACTCCTGTGCTTCTCTCTGCCTCTATCTTCCTGAGCACATGGCATTGTCCCCAGTCTACTTGAAACAATGAATCAAGCATTGACTTGTGGCAAAGATTATTAATTTTTTCACTAAAAACTAAAGAGAAAGACCAAGATAGTATTTCCTTTCTCATATTCAAAAATGGTTTTCTTCTGTGTCCTCTGGCAGCAAGAAGTAAATAGCCAGGAGTAGATGTAATAATTAGACAAGTCTTTCATTTCAAACAGCTGGTTCCCACATGTAGATTTAAATATGCTGTGGAGAATTCAGGATCTTCTTCCATTCTTTCCTATAAATGGAATTCACTTCTAATGCTGAGAAGTCTAAATAATCACTGAGTGCCACACCAAATATGTAACATCAGGATGGTGTTACACAGAAAACAGGGTTGAGAGAGGAGAGGGAAGCATCCCTTTCTGGAATCAGCAATTCAGGAGTTACAGGTTTGAAAATGTCAAGAATCAGGAAGTCTTAGCAGAGCCAGGACAAGGTACTAACAGTACTTTTGCTCAAGAGAGCAAAGCAGGTTGAATCTCTTGCTCTCAAAAGTCAACGGAAATAATATCTGGAACTGCATGGCTGTCTCTTCCCACTTGTGTTTAGTCTGAGTGAGGCAGGTTTGTAAATATAAAACAAACATTAGAATTAGAAGACATTATAGAATAGTGCAAAAACCTCACTAATGTTAAGGTTTTTTTTATCCCATGTTGAGATAACATTTTAGATATTAGTTTACTGGTTAGCTTTTGTCATCTTGGCACAAACTGGAGTCACTAGGGCAGAGGGAACCTCCATTGAGGAATTACCTCCATGCAACTGGTCTGTGAGCACATCTGTATGTGCATTGTCTTGGTTAATGATTAGTGTGAAAGGGTTCAGCCAGACATGGGTGATGCTACTCCCAGGCAGGTGGTCCTGGGTTGTGCAAGCAAGCAAGCTGAGCAAGCCATGGGGAGCAAGCCACTAAACAGTGTTCCCAAATAGAAGTTTCCCAACACTCATCTTTGAAGTCTTTTCATGATTGGTACTTTCTTTAGAGAGACTTTCTCCTATCATTCTTTGTGATACTGCGCCCATCCTCCATCAACACATCACTGTCTTGCTGCTTTACTTTATTGCCTTCCTAACCATTATCACTGTAAAAGTGCCTAATTCTTTTCTTGCCTATTAGTATTCTCGTGGTTTTTTCTACTATAAACCACATGAGTAGGAACCTATTTACTATCATATCTTTATTGTAGGATCATTAGAGACAGTAGTATATTATGTACTGCACCATTTCATTATAGTCTACATGCAAACATATATGGTGCTTTGCTCTCTGGGTACCTGTCATATATGGTGCTCAATAAACATCCAACAAATGAATACATGTGTCTTGTTATATCATGAGAAACATCATCTCTTCATAGTGTCCTTCCCCATAGATCCATATACTCGTTATTATCAAATTAACCTGTATACTTATTACTGTTATCACTTACTTGGGAATGCTTTAATGAGCTGCTAAATGAAATTTTTCCCATTTTTATAGTTATCACTAGCTACTACTTAAATTTACATTAATTTTTCACAATATATCAATATTCTTTCTTATATCACAGAGACAGACCGTGTCTTTTAATTCTCTAGGCAACTAGTAAACTGTCCTTATATCTTCAGTCCTCAATATAAAGATGCTCAGTTGAGATGATCAGTTTAATTTAAAAGCTGAGGTTCCAATTGAAAAAAAAATCCTTAGAAAGGACCAGACTCCCTTTCTCAATTTATGTCTATATGTATACACCCTGCTGCTAACATTACTTTTATTTAGAGGTTATTGTATTGAGGAGGGATTTTTATTACTACTCTTTTTGGAAAATTATTAATTTGCCTTATTGAAATTTTATTAGAATTTTCCCAAAATAATGGAAGTCCCCTGTGCCTCTGTTAAGAAAAAATGGCAAATCAATACTTAAATTTTCTATAGCTAGATTTTGAAAACAAGTCCTGTTGAGAACTCAGAGGGCTCTATTCTCAAGGTCAGGGTTTCTCCCATCTTGCCCCCAAGGAAGTACTTGAGCTTGCCAGAGAAAAAAGAAATTGTTAGAGATTCCCTCAAGTCCAGAGCCATAAGCTATATTCTGGATCAGAGTACAAGCAGAGAAAAGTTGGGAAATCTGAAGTTGTCTGTGAGGAATCAATGTTATACCATCTATTCTGTTTTCTTTCATTTGACTTATGTTCCTGAGCATTTTCTACAGGCCTGGCACTTTCAAACTGAGATCAAACTGTTGATCTCACTTTTCATATCAATGAGTATTTTTCACAATTCCATCCAATTAGCACTGTATTTACATCCCTTTCATTCTTCCCACTCGCCCTTCCTCTTCCTCCTGTGCACCCCACCCACATCCTCACTTTAGTCCAGGCATTTATGGCCCAAGGGGTAGTAATATAACTGATTACTGATCAGAAGAGCAAATATTTTTTTCAGAAATGTAAGCAATCCTTGGAAAAGATCTTGGAGACTTACCTGTGTCTAGCTGGGTTCAAATTTGTTTTTTGTTTTGTTTTTTGTTTTTAAATTTAAGATTTATGTAAGTGGGTGTTTTGTGTGCATGTACATATGCATGCCAACGTGCAACTGGTACCCAAAGAGGCCAGGAGAAGGCAGGCATCAGAATCCCTGGAGCTGGAGTTACAGAAGGTTGTGAGCGACCATGATAGTGCTAGGAACCAAATCGAGGTCCTCTGCAGAGGACTCCTGAACCACCTCAGCAGCCTCACGTATGAAACCAGATGTCTTAGTTACTGTTTTGCTTCTGTGAAGAGGCAATGTGACCAGGCTACTTATAGAAGGAAGCATTTAATTGGGGCTTTCATACTATTTCAGGGGCTTAGTTTGTGACCATCATGGTGAGAAGCTTGGTAGCAGGCAAGCAGATATGGTATTGGAGCAGTAGCTAAGAGCTTACATCTGATCTACAGGCATGAGAAAAAGAACTGGGAACTAGGTGGGAATGACATAGGCTTTTAAATTCTCAAAGCCTACACCCAGTACACACATCCTCCAACAAGGCCTCACCTCATCTTTCTCAGTTACACCAAGAATTCAAATACATGAGCTTCTGGGGGCTGTTCTCATTCAAACCACATGACTCATTAATCTGTTACCTACAAATCTCTTCATATACAAGCAAGCAAGGAGATATATTTTAGGGTTCAGGATCTCCTGGCCTTGCTCAATGATCATGTTTCTGATACTTGCCCCAACCTGTGGTGTGGATGGGGAAATGAGAAACACACCAATTTGGAAACTTTTGTCTCTCCAGGGATAACACAGTGATACAAACTGACCAAGAGACCAATGAGCACAGTAAGGCATTGCAAGTAAATTTTCAGTTCTATTTCTTTCTAGTTTGATGATTCTTCAACCTGATATTTAATGTTTCTGAGGCTTAATTTTGTTTCCTGCATAGTAAACAATAGCAATTATATTATTTTATTTGTTGGTTTTGTTCTGTTTAGGCTTTTGGTTTGATTTGGTTTGGTTTTTCGAGACAGGGTTTCTCTGTGTAACAGTCCTGGCTGTCCTGGAACTCACTTTGTAGACCAGGCTGGCCTTGAACTCGCTGAGATCCGCCTGCCTGTGCATCCCAAGTGCTGGGATTAAAGGCATGTGCCACCACTGCCAGGACATATTTTATAGTTTTAACGATTGAGTGAGTCAGTGTATGTAAAGCATTTAGTTCAGAACATGACATCTTAAATATTAAAGTTATAGTTACTGTTTTCACACAGATTTCAAATTATGTTCAGTCCCTCGCTGTTTTTTTTTTTCTTTTCTTTCTTTCTGGTGAGGTGCAGTCTATTTGATTGCTGTGCTATTGGCTGAGATTGGCTAAGGCTGAATGTCACTGCCTCTCCAGCCCTGGTTCCAGCTTAGATATGTGAGGGGAAGAGCATGTTACCCTGTTGGCCTCAGTGTGTGTGTGTGTGTGTGTGTGTGTGTGTGTGCGTGTGTGTGTGCACACACATGCGTGCACATGTTTATGTGTGCTTTCATTGCATATAGCTATGGGTTTCAAAAAGATATTTTCACACTCACACAAGCATCTCATATACTTTAATCATATGCACCCTTTGCCTTTGTTAGGATATTTATTGCTGTGATAAACATGACAAAAAGCAACCTGGAGAGGAAAGGAATTATTTCAATTTACAGTTCCCCATCACAGTCCATGGCTAAGAGGAGCAGGGCAGGGACTCAAGCAGGTTAGAAACCTGGAGGCGGGAACTGAAGTAGAGGTGACATTTTGTGCCATCTCCTCACCTGTCAGTAGTCTCTCTGCAAACAGCCACACATTTTCAAGAGCTCCAGAGCACGTGAGCTATGGAACTGACTTCTGGTCACTCTTTAAGGGGTCTCTTCTGTCACTCACACCCGCAGCTTTCATCATTTCTGCCGGCTCTAGCTTCTGTGTCTCTGAAATTATACCATTTCCTTTTCCCCTTCAATCTTCTTTTCTTCTTCTGTTTTCTGGGCTGTTTCGCTTCTTGCCTTGCTGTGGATTTAGGAAATAAAAGCCATCAAAATGGCTTTTATGGATTATATTATACAATCAAGGCACTTCCACCTGAAATGTTCAACCCAGCTACCATGATGCAGAAGGGTTGAGCTTGGGTTTGACATGCTTCTCTGCAATGTTTACTTTAACTATGGGTTCAGAGTTGTTCTTGAACTAATTTAGAAATTCAGATATAAAGATGGATGCTGGATAGGCAAAACTACGTGCCGGCACACCATCTCACTGAGGATAAATCTAAACACACGAAAGCCTCCAGCATAACTGTCCCTGTGAGGCATCGAACCTTGCTAGCTCCTCCCGAGTCTCTCTACTTGTCTCTCAGCTTCTCTAGGCCTTTGAACTCCCAGTCTGGCTATGACATTGAATTAGCACACATTCTCTCTCCTCCAGACCCACCCCTCCCACAGCCTCTCTCGCTACAGGCCCATCCCTATGTGATGGTTTATCCTTTTGTGGGTCTTTGTCCACGTAGCATGACGAAAGCTCCAGGAGAACAGGAGTTGGTTCTTCATTCTTCTGGAAGCAAACTGCCTCCTTGCTGATTCCTGCAGCATGCAAGACTCCCCCTTAACCTTAGCCTTTATTCCGTTCTCTTTCTGCATAAGAAGCCGCTCCCTGGATGTCACATGACTTAGCCCTTATCCACTGGCACCCTCCTCTAGTGCCCATCCCTACAGGCAGGGCTTGCCCTGATGCTCTGCTGTCATTCTCCACCTCCCACACTTTTACTGCACTTCCCACACTGGGATACTAAGCCCTTACATTCTTATTTATTCATTCATTCCCTCACTAGGCTATAAACTTTCCAGTGGTGATCACTGCATCCTAGGCCTTTCAAGCGGTTCATCAACAAATATTAGTTAGGTGTTCCATACATTTTTTTGTCAAATAAATAAATTCATCATCATATGAAATAGTTTAAAATTTTTGTTAGTCTCAAAGATCCCCAAGATGAAAGCTTTACTTTACTTTGATCTGCTAAATAGAATAGACATCTACTTGCTTACAAAGCAACTGAAACGTAAAATAATAAATGTATCTCATCATTATACAGAAAAATAATGCTGATCCTATCATCTTGCTCCCAGGCTAATCCAAGAAACTAGCAAGTGGGAGGAGTTTGTCTTCTGTCTCCTCTCTAAGAATCTGTCCTGCCTTCTGCTCTCTCTCTTCTCACAGGTCTCTTCTCTGCTAGTGATGGGCAAAGCTTGTTACAAGTTTTGTGACTACTTTGTGGCGAGTTTCGGATCGCTGAGTAGAAAACTTGCTTTTACTGGTCCTTCTCCTCACATACAATCAGTGAATTACTTTTACTGGAAATGCATGGGCTCGTTAAAAGTTATGTTTTTAAATGTAATTCCTAAGGAAAAAATGTATGGCTGCAGCCTATTTAGAGCACAGTCAGTACTGGTAAACCAACACCACCAAAATAAAGGAGAGGGAAGGCAGCTTTTCGCACTAGAAATGGTTTTACTGTGAAACCAAGTTTCAGGACCCCTCATTTATAGGCGACATTAGCCATGTTTGCCTATCATTTTTCTTAAAGTGTTGTCTGGATTGTTGCCATTTTGTACTATCACGTGTTGATTTTACATATTAATAGTACACAGCGTATTTTAACCCATGCAAACACAAACTGACCCACTCAGAATAATAATATTTCCTTCTCGTATCTTTTCTATTGGTTTATTTAGAGCCTTTGAGCACTGCTTTTCTAGCCTTTCATAAAACGGAACAGTTCGCTACAATCCGTGGTCATCCGTCTCCCCTGCAGAACCCCAGAGCTGATCCCGTCTACCCGAGTCTTGGTATCTGTTAGCCAACTTGCTTTAAAGCTTTTCTCTGCCCGCCTACATCAAAATACAAAATATTTAAAGATATGCCTAAAGGATGATGACCTATTTGGGTCAAATTTGTGCAAAAATACCTTTTAGGCAAAAGAAATATAATACTGAGTGACTAGAGATAACAGATTTACCCAACTGAGAGAATGCCAGCACCGAGAGCAATGCGTTCACAGGAATACTGGGGAAATGTCAGATTATTAAAGCTCTGAAAAACAGTGTTAAAGATTGGAGACTTAGCTAAGTGGTTTTAAGCTTGTATTCTTAAAGGATCATTCTAGCAGAAGCATGGAAACTAATATAATACAGGCCCAATTCTAAATTTGATCATATAAGTGAAAGTCACTGTCGAGATGAAAGGGGTGTGAATCTGAGAATTAGACATAAAGTTATGTTTGGGATTTTTATTTTCTGCTCAAAATGGACATTTCCTTCATCTTATAAGAATGAGATTATTCTAGTTCTCCAAATTTAAAAACACATCTCTAAAATATAAAGAAACTTTTAATCACCATTAATTTTCTTTCTTGTAACCTCTCTAGAAACCAATTTTATTATAATTTTTTATAATTCAAAATACACAGATAACTGCAACTTGAGATGAGACAAATTCAAATAAATATATCTTTAAATGATAAAATTTTATGTTTGTTAAGGTAACAAAATACAGTCTTAGTTACTTTTCCTATTGCTGTGACAAAATAGCCTGAGGTAAGCAACTTCTGGGAGAGAACGGGCTTACTCTGACTCTGATCAAGAACATAGGGCAGCATGGCAGGGCAGCCCTGGTGACAGGAGCTTGAAGTGGCTGTCACAAGTCACACTGCATCTGCCATCAGTAAGCAGGAAGTGACGAATTCTGGCACTAGGTTCACTTTCTTCTTTTCACATAGGTCCCAGGACCCAAGTCCAGAGAATAGTGCTGTGCACTCTTAGGTGGCTCCACCCACCTCCGTTGATCTAACCTAGATAATTCCTCACAAGCATGTACAGAGGCTTGTCTGTGAGCATGAATCCTGTCAAGCCGATAACCACTTACAATTACAAAGTCTAAAGTGGTAAAACTGAAACAGGATCGAGGTACAGTATTAATGGCATTCTCCATTTGGAGAACAACAGGGTACGAAGCCACAGAAGTTACATAACTATTCTTTACTCCAATAACACCACTTGTGAAAAATCTTCAAAATCAACTCTAAACTGGGATTGAAGTGCAGTTGTTTTCTAGTTGGAATATTGTTAGATTGTAACTTGAAGAAAGTTTAATAGGTAGACTTTTATAAACTATGTTTCAGGAGGGCAGATGGTAGGTAGATCAAATTACCTACCAAGGATGTACCTCTGACGCTGACAGAGCTGACAGTTTAGGAAAGAGCACTGTCTTAGCGTCTCTGCGGCTGTGAAGACACCACTACCACAGCAACTCTTAGAAAGGAAAACATTTCACTGGGGTGGCAGCTTACAATTTCAGAGCTGTCGGCCATTATCATCATGGCAGGGAGTGCGGCAGTGTGCAGGCAGACATGGTGCTGGAGAAGGAGCTGCTACATGTTGCTATTCAGGCAAAAGGAAGTAGACTAGATTGAGTGTCACACTGAAAGAAGCTTGAGCAAAGGAGACTTCATAGCCTGCCCCACAGTGACTTCCTCCAACAAGGCTACACCTACTTCAACAAAACCATGCCTCCAAATAGTCCCTTTAGAAGTGATTTTCTTTCAAATCACCGAGGCAACTATTTTTATTTATCATTCATTGTATTCATTTTTGAGGTGATTGTTGTTTGTGTCTTTGAGACTAGATCTCACCATGTAGCCCTGAATGGCTTGGAACTTGCTATGTAGACCAGATTGGTCTCAGACTCATAGAGATCTGCCTGCCTCTGTCCTCTAAGTTCTGAGACAAAAAGTGTGCACCACTGTGCCTGGCTATTTACTATATTCCTACATTTAAAAAATGTAATTCTGGGGCTGGCAAGACGGTTTAGTGGATAAAGGCACTCACTACCAAGCTTGGTGATTTGAGTTCAATCCTTGGGATCCATGCGATGGAAGGAGAGAACGGATTCCTGCAAGCTATCTTCTCACCTCCACTCATACGTCATGGAACTCAGGCCTGTGCATGCTTCTCAATCCATAAATAAACATAACGGAACATTTAAAAACATAATTCTACAATTAAATAGTAAGGCCTGTAAAAGTAAAAACATTTGATGATTTTAAATAGGTAACTATTTAAAATAGTCAATAAAAGATAAAGTAGAAATAAATTGGGAGAGATACTTATATTTACAACTATAAATAAAAATGCAATATAAACCAAAATGTAATATTCACAATATAGAGTTCTCAAAATTTTAAGGCAGAGGTCTGACACAATAAAAATATGTTAGTGATATAAACAATGTCAGAAGAGGAACTGGAAAATGGACAAAAAAGATTTTTTACTTAATAGTAAAGGAAAAGAAAGAAAAGGAGGGAAGTAGGGAGGGAGGGAAAGAAGGAATGGAGTAAGGAAAGAAGGGAGAAAAGAAGGGAGGGAAAAAAGAAAGGAAGAAAGGAAGGAAGGGAGGGAGGAAGGCAGGAAGAGAAGGAGGGAAAGAAAGGAGGAAATTCTTTTGACTTATCAAAAATGAAAAGGACTTGCTGTAGTGGTGTGTGTTAAGAATGGACCTTCAGGGAGAAACGGCTGAGAGTTTAAGGGAACTAGCTGCTCTTCCAGAGGACCCTGGTCTAGTGCCCAGCATCCACATGGAGGGTTACAGTCATGTCTAAGTCCAGTCCCCAGGTATCCAACACTTTCTTCTTGCCTCTGCTGGCACTACACACATAAGTTACAGACTTACATTCAGGCTTTGTGGAATTGTAAATTTCTGAAGGGAAAAGTTTAAAAATAGGAACCAATTTAAAAGTAGATATATACTTTTGATCTAGCAATTTCTCTTCTAGGGTAGTAGTTTTAGTCTGTAACTACAAACAGCACTGAAAGATGGATACATGGGCTATGCTCTATGGCACTACTTTCTGTGAAAGCTTTGGAAACCATCTGTCCCTTAACAATAACTGATTTAATAATTTATTGCTCAATTAGAGTGCACATCACATAAAAAGAACAGACCTCTCTTTAAAGACATTAGAGGTTTACAATATGTTGTTTCTCTAAAAAATCAGTGTATAAAACAGTATGCATCTGACTTGAAACAGTCATCCAAACTGTGTGTGTGTATGTGTGTGTGTGTGTGTGATAAGATAGCTAGAACAAATTTTTGTGTGGTTTTACTTTCTCTTTCATACCTTTGTGAATTGTTTTTATTTTAAAAGCAATGATTATGTGCTATAAATTATAATTGGGGGAAAAGTGAAAAATGTACTTCCCATATTATTTGTTGTTTGAGATATTTTATGTAAAATACATGGCAACATGTTATACTGGCTGGTTCTGTATGTCAACTTGATACAAACTAGAGTCATCAAAGAGGAAAGAGCCTCAGTTGAGGAAATTCCTCCATGAGACCCAGCGGTAAGGCATTTTCTCAATTAGTGATCAATGGGGGAGGATGCAGACCATTGTTGGATCCCTGGGCTGGTGGTCCTGGGTTCTAAAAGAAAGCAAGCTGAGCAAGCCATGGAAGCACATAGCCCTTCTCCATGGCCTGTGCATCAGCTCCTGCCTCCAGGTTCCTTCCCTGCTTGAGTTCCTGTCCTGACTTCCTTTGGTTATGAACAGCAATGTGGAAGTGTAAGCTGAATAAACCCTTTCCTCTCCAGCTTGCTTTTGGTCATGGTGTTTTGTTGCAACAATAGAAACCCTAACTATGACGTTATGTATATGTATCTTCAGTTCTGCTGGAATGAGAATTCTCCCACTGGTTACTTTTTACAATCCTTTCTTTATACTTAATGCTTCATAATGAGAAAAACATTCTTGAAACACCTTCAGAATTTATGTCATCAATATGTAAAATGTAAAAATAGAAGTGGTTAGTTGGAATTTGAGTATAACAATTTAAAAAATTTTTTTTCATTAATTACATTTAAAATTTTCTATTAAGGCAACTCAATTTTTACATGAGAGATTTGTCTTTTGTTTTACTCTAGTTTGGCACCCATGTTCTCCTTGCCACAATACAGGGAGCTGGTCTGGGGTTTCATCCTCATTCTACTCCAACCCCAACATTGCTGAACTGTTCCATTTTCCCAGAGACGAAGGCTGTTCTTAGAAATCGAACTTTTTTAGTCCCCTATTGTAATGATCTGTCCTGTCCCTTTAAGAGACAAGCCCTGCCCACAGTGGCTCTTCCTTCTGCTTCTAGCCTGTAAGCTCTCTCTTTTCCATCTCTCTTCGGAAGAGGCTACAGCTGCCTGCCATGGCCCCTCTCCTCCCCTCCTCCTTTCTCGCTCTCCCTGTTTCTCTCCCCCCNCCCCCTTCTCCCTCCCTCTCTCCTTTCCCCTTCCCTTCCATAACCCACTAAATATAACCTCATTCTGCATGGTGTGCCTATCCATCTCTGTCTCTCACCCACTGCAGCTCCTCCTTGGGACTGGCTGACCCTCTGAGGTCTCTCAACCACTGAGTGGCTCCCTGCCTGGGACCCACTGCCCCTCGTGGCCTGCTGCCTGCTGCCACCACTTGGGGACTGGTGCCATTTTATTTTTACCATTATATCTATCTAGCAAAGACACTTCATGTTCACTAATGTAACCATCAGGACAACCTACAGTAAGCAAACACATGCTATAATATAAGTGAATCTGAGCTGAAACTTTAAGTTGGTACCCTTTCCTTGCTCCAGCCAGAACTCAGTGTGAAGAACCCTTTGATCACAGGTTGATGTATAAGGCACCGCAACTTGCCTCATGCTTAAACGCTTAGGTAATTCTCTGGTGTTACTAAGTCCCTATCAGTGTTTCCTTCCACATCTACCTGCACTCATTCTATCCCTGCCTTCATGAATTTTCTAACTACAATTAATAGACCCTTCCTTTTGGGAGCTCGTCCCTGCTCAGGGTTCAGAAGGTCAGGGCTTGGCGGGCTGCAACGCTATAAATAGGATATTCAAGCTTCAAATTCCAGGAGTTGTGGACAATAGGAAAGGAAAATCTATACCCCTGGCATTTACCCTGGCAGACCGTTTGTTTCAAAGGAACAATATCACTGTCTTTCATATACTGACAAAGATTTCACCAGGTTCCCAGTAAGAATTAGGAGTAGCATTACATACTCTATATTATTTATACTTTATCTAGATATACACATATTCACTTTTATGATAGTTTATTATATAGTTCTGCCATGTTCAGCTAAATCAATATACTGCAAAAGCAGAAGTTATAAAAAAATTCCTTCGTAGGCATACAGACACATAGGTAAATCTAAAGACTGGCACACCTAGGAAGAGCCACCTCACACAGACAACGTATGGAACTATCTTTGTATAAATATTATAAATAACATAATTTTGTCTTATAAATGACTTTTGTTCAGAATGAAGAGAAAACACACGGGGGGGAGGGGGAGTTGGGGAGAGAAAGAGAAGCTTTTGATTAATATAATTGAAGTCAAATCCAAAAAGAAAACTCTGTTGGATCCTTACAAAAAAAAAAGAAAAAGAAATGTAGTTTAATGGGAAAAATGAATTCTCCACAACTTCCTACTTGTTTGGACTTTACATGTTTTATTTCATTTGCTTTTCACTGAAAAGTCCAATTAAATTTTATTTCAGGAAATTTTCTCAAAGATAAAAAACTAGAAGTTACAGAGTAAGGATGTGGGCATAAATGTTATTCTTAAATTAATGCCTTTTTTCATAGGCTTTCTCCTCATAACGGACATCAGAAGTTCCCATCTTGTCTCACTTTCAATGTAAACCAATTAGCCATGAAGATTGACTTTAAAGTGGTCAGGTGTTTAGTGGTAGGATGGAAATGAAAATGCAAACATTGGGATTCAGACTATTTTCTTACTCCAGTGAGTAAATCATTTTGTGTTCTGCTCTTTAGCCAATTTAGAGTTGGAGATGTGAAAAATATTTGTAACTGCTTCATTTAAGCTAGGTCTTAATATCAGTAACTTTTCTAGAACAAATAGAGACTGTTACAGGGTTCAGATGTGTCTCTAATCATTTGAATACAAGTAGCCTGACAATTTCGTGTGATGATGATTTATTAAGACTCAGCCAGCCTATTTATTCCTTTCTTATGAAGTCTTTGTGACTTGGGCCAATCATTTGCAGCTTATTCATCATTGAAAGGGACACAGTTGTATAACACTTTAGTCATGGCATATTAATTTCTTAGTAAAGTCAAGGCAGTTTCTTGGTTTCTAATTTTGGTAAAAGAGAAGTTTCAGAAAAAGCTGTGTAAGGTTGACTGGTAATTTTTTTTTAATAAGAGGAGAAACACAAAAAAACTTGGGTATTATTTAAGGACTTACAAATATTCTTTTTAAGACATTTACATCAATTCTATAAGAAAAATTATATATTTGAAATGTTTCAAAATTAAAACTTTCCAATAATACCACACACTTATTTAAAGTTGATTATATGCTAGGCATTACACTAAAATCTTACAATTATAGAATCCTTTCCTTTTGCCCTAGCCATATACATTAGCCACAATTATAATTTCTAATTTCGGATGAGAAAAAATGGGGCTGAGAAAATGACATGACTCGCTTGGAATAGCCAGACTTGCATCCAGCATCGGAACCACAATGTGTACTGCTAATCAAGAGGACGAAGTGGGACAGCAAACTTTCAGCTCTTCCATTAAGCACTCGTCTGTTATTACCTGTAACATAATCCCTAATAAAGATGAATGTCTTATCTAGTGGCATTGGTTTGGGTGTAGGCCACGTGTAAACAGGGAAGTCCTGTGTGAGATGGCTCTTCCTCGGTATCACAGTCTTCAGACTTACCCTGGATCTGTATGCCTGTGGGGTTGGTTTTTGTTTAACTTCTGCTTTTGCAATATATTGATTTAGTTGAACATGACTGAACTATATAATAAACTATTATAAAAGCAAATATGTGTAACTACAGGTAAGCAAAATACAAGTAATATAGGGTATGATTATTATGCTACTCCTAGTTCTTACTAGGAACCTGGTGACAGTTTGAATACTATTCCTTTGAATTGTATCAGTTCCATGGTCTGTGATGGAGGAGGGTCATCTGTCTATGTGTTACTTTCATTGGTTAATAA
>LOJH01030593.1:0-17063 GCA_001685095.1 Ellobius talpinus | reverse complement strand
AATTGAACTCAGAACCTCTGGAAGAACAGCCAGTGCTCTTAACCTCTGAGCTATCTCTCCAATCCTTAGTCTGCTTTCTTATAGAACCTAGGATCACCAGCCCAGGGATGGCACCACCCTCAATGGGCTGGGCCCTCCCACTTCGATCACTAATTAAAATGCCTCCGTAGGCAAGCCAGTAAAGCATTTTCTTAATTGAGATTCCCTCTTCTCTTGTGTCAAGTTGACATAAAATCAGCCAGCACAGCTACAATCTACAAAAACCTACTGTGTATTTTATGAGTAAATAGAGGAGAGGAGTTGGAAGGTTCCAAACACAAAGTAATAAGGAAATGGAAATGGTAATTAGCTTGTTTTGATAAGTACACATTGTATACAAGTATTGAAAATCAATGTATCAGGGCTGGATCAATGGCTCAGCAATTAAGAGCATTGGCTGCTCTTCCAGAGGACCTGAGGTCTTACTTATCCCTAGCACCCACATGGTGACTCACAACAGTTCCTTAACTCCAGCTCCAGAGGGATCTGCTGCCCTCTTCTGGTCACCATTGGTACTTCATGCATATGTTGCACAGATAGACCTTCAAACAAAACACAAAAGTATAAAATAATTTTTGAAGATAAAATTAATGTGTCTCACATGTACTGTGAACTATGTTAGCCAGAACATTTTAGAGTACATGATGCTCATTTTTAATACTAGCACTTCAGAGGTAGAGGCAGGTGAAGCTCTGCCAGTTTGAAGTCAACCTGGTCTATGCAGTGTATTCCAGGCCAACCAGGGCTACATAGTACAACTTTGTCTTATTTTTTTAATGTTTAAGGAGATAGTAATATGATTACTCTATTTTTCATTTGTTATACATACACATCAAATTATCACACCATACTCCAAATATGTCTAGCTAAAATTCTAATTTTAAAGGGAAGTATAAATCAGTTCCTGATTATTGAGTTGTGGCTACTAAATGTGGCAAGATCATAAGGAACTCTGAGCAGCCTTTGTTGCCAGTGAATGCATGAGTAAAACCTAACAAACCCCAGTACATATTAGTCAACATAGTAATAGTAAAACTCAAAAGGTATTTATGGATAACATACTTAGTAAGAAAAGTTTCTAAATAAATTTCACCTTCTGTTTATCTGACACAAATTAGCAGGAGATCTCTTTCCTTGAAGTTGGAATCAAGTTTCATGCTGGCTTTCAGAGTGCAGCACTTTAATGACAAGTGACCTGATAAATAGTGCCACAGATCTATATGTGTCTGTGATCGTGTGACGATGGCAACAGAAAGGAAATAAAATACATACTGGCAAATAAACAGTAATTCACAGTTTAGCCAAGAATATGAAACCAAAAACACTGGCATGGGATTAGTGCCTGTACCCAGCCTGGGACACCACCATTGTAACCAGTCCAGGACACCACCATTGTTCCCAACCTGGAACACCACCATTGCATCCAGCCCAGGACACCACCACTGTGCCCAGCCCAGGATACCACCATTGTGCCCCAGCCTGGGATGCCACCATACCTGATGTGGGATGCCCTTCTGTATGCTGTGAATATGTTTTATTATCATTGTTTAATTTAAAAAAAAGGTACTTTGGCCTATGGTAGGGCAGAATATAGCTAGGTAGGAAATGCTAGTTGGGGGTGGGCATGGAGAGGGAGAGAGAAGGCAGAGTCAGGGAGACACCAGCAGCCCCTGGAGAAGTACAGCATGTAGAAAATGAGGTAATGCCATCGCCATGTGGCAATACATAGATCAATAGAAATGGGTTAATTTATAGGTAGAGCTAGTCAGTAAGAAGCCTGAGCCATTGGCCAAGCAATTGCAATTAATATTAAGCCGCTGAGTGGTTATTTTAAAAGCGGCTGTGGGACCAGGCAGGATGAGAAAGCTTCCAGCTGCAGGTATCAAGGGACTGTGGTTTCCAGACTGAGAGAGTGAATCTGTTACCAGGAGACAATCAAGATGGTGGCTTGGTAAAACAGCAAGAAAGGGGATGAGAGGACAAGAAAGGAGTGAGGCTAAATCCATTCTTATTTAAATTTCAGCAGAGAGTCATCCTGGTCATTCAACAGCAACAACAAAAAGACTTTGCTGTCAAACCCTTACATATCTCTGATTCATAACTTCTCAGAATGCAATGCTGAGACTAAGCAATGACTTGAGATAAAATCCCTGCCACAGCCATTGACCCACCTCGCTCTGATCCTGATCACCCACACACTTCGTGGATTGCTTGTATAGATGCTGCCCACATGAGACTTTACCAAGCCCATTGGGAAGATTTAAGCCCTGAGAAGTAAGGTTTCCATTAGGTAGTGATACAGTATGGGTGATCATGACAAGGACGATATCCACAAGCTTTCCCCCGCCTCATTCACAAGAATCAGTTTCTTGAGGGAAAAGTGCCGCTGCCATGAAGAGCACGTGCTCTCAGAGCTCACATCCACAACAGCTCTTCTGGAAGGACTCCCTTAACTGGCTCCCATCAGTCTTATGAATACCACAGGTCCTCTAGTATCTGGGGCTCCCCTTAATTACCAACCCCAGCCCCTGAAGCTCTCCCTACAGATTCCTGTGGCTGGAGCTCTGTGACTCAGTCCCCACCTTAGGAGTCCTGATGTGGAAGACACTGGTTTGGTCCCCAGGCTTGTCTTAGTTACTTTCCAATTGCTGTGAAAGGCAACTTATACAAGTTTATCAGGGCTTACAATTCCAGAGGGTGCATCCATGACCATCGCCGCAGAATGCATGGCAGCAGGTAGACAAGCTATTGGAGCAAGAGCTGCGAGCTTACATCTGATAGGAGGCACATGAGGGTGGGGCACCGACTGGGAAAGGCATAAGCTTTTGAAACCTCAATGCACACCCCTAGTGACACACCTCCTCCAATAAGGCCACAACTCTTAATACTTCCCAAACAATTCCCCCGTCTGGGGACTAAGCTTTCATATAAATGAACCTATGGGGGTTATTCTCATTGAAACTCTACAAAGTGGTTACCATTTTTGCATCTCCTCAATTTGTAGTTAAAATGAGGCACATGCATGTGAATATATAATAGTCTGACACAGGGTAAAGAAAGGCTACCTCTTCCTCTGTCTGGGTAGATGTATCTGGTGACACAGTCCGAGACAGCCCTGAAGGAGGCTGCCTGCCTTCCTAAAGCCACCAAGCACCGAACTGAACTCCCTAGGCCTTTCTTCATATGTCTAGCTCTGAGGCTGAATTCCTCTTCTATCCCACTTCTTGTTTTTCTGAAACCCGTATGTGATTTGTAGCCACACCCTTCCCACTCCATTTTTTTTAAGCATCATTCTGCTCTTCCAACATGTTGAGATATTTGAAAATTCTGACTCTATCATCCAATGTTGTTGTTCCTTTACCTTTCCTTTCCTAAAGAAATCTTTTTGCAAGTCAGAGAAGAAACAAACAAAATGTTTGAGGGGACAAAAAGAAGTAAACTAGCCAGTTCCTGGCTTGGGCATATGCTGAGATGCCACACATGAGGCTTAGTGTGTGTCCAAGCTCGACTTCAAAGGCAGCATCATAGTCTCTATGTCTCTCTATTTCAGGCAGAGAGAGGATGGAGAAGACCCTCTCAGGAATACGTTCCCTGAAGTTTCAAAATAAAATATGCTTGGCACCTGTAGCTTAATCATCCAATATATGTCAGGGTACAATATACTGCAAGCACCACTGGAACAATAGAATATTGAAAAATTCAAGCCTTGTTCTATTTCAAGTCTGTAATACCTGAACCTTGGATCATTTTTACCATATTAACAGCTGAGGGGACCAACAGCACAATTTTGGAAGGAAAGCCTTTACTTCATTGTTGTATGGGTTTTCGGGTGAGACATCTATTCACCCCAGATAAGGCACCAATGGCAGGTTAAAGAAATGATTCCCCCAACTCTCCCTTGGTGAACCAATGAGTTTGAATGTTGACTTTCAGGACCCTAGGTAATTTACAGTGAGCTACTCCCCAGAAGAAGAGCCTCCCTCCCAGCCATGCTAACCGTACATTCATCCTCAGAAAGGGAGAGGATTAATGAGCTTTGTGGCCTCCCTTCATGAGGGAGTGTGTAGCCAGCCCAATCTTGTGAGAAATCACGGCTGCTCTGCTTTTGAGATAGCCATATTGTGCTCGGAAGACAGAGTTCCACAGCACTGCTCACACTGTCTCTAGCGAGGGGTCAAAGGGGAGTGGCCTTGAGTTATTTAGATGTTTGGCCCAACCCTTCATTCAGTGAGAAAGTCCCAGTTCATGATGAGAGTTAATTCATGCTACGTGGAGGCTGAAGCAGTTATAAAGCTACTTTGGAATGTCCTCAACTGTGCCTAAGAGACCTGTTTCTGACAGATGTGCTCATGTAGTCCGGTCCATTGGCATATGGAATTTTTATGTACAAGTGCTCGCACAAGTTTCAGCATGTAACTTTTATTAGCGCTCCTACTAGCATAGAAAGACAGATGGTATACACATTACGCTCAGAAGCATTCTTTGTAACTGGCCTTCTGGGACTAGCAGCTCTGCTCAGTGTGTGCGCATGCGCGCGTGTGCATGTGTGGGTGTGTGTGGAGAGGAGAGAGAGAGGGAGGGAGGGAGGGAGGGAGAGAGAGAGAGATCCACAGATGACACATAGGCCTGAGGGGTTTAAAGTGCACCCTCCCACCGATCCTGCCCTGGGTCCACTGTGGAGCCCTCCCTTCCCCGCTGAGGTATTTCCTTCCCTGCTTCCTTGCCCTTTCTTTGTTTCGTCACCCCTGGCTTTCCACCTCCTGCATCTGGACCAAGGTTATATAGGTCTGGGTTCACACAGGCATGTCTAACCCATGCCTTGTGGATCACATGCAGCTAAAGATGTGTGGCCCACCACAAAAGGGTAGATTTACTTAGAGCATTATGATGCTAGCCTTGCGGGTTTTCTTTTTCTGACTTCACTATAAGGTTCTCCGTCTTGAACTTTGTAGATATCAACAATCCTGTTGCAACATCGAAAGGTTGGACACACAGAGCCGGAGCTAAGCAAGGGGAGAACACTCCTCCTGGAAGGCATTCTCTTCGTCTCGAGCTCTCTGTCTCTCTCCCTCCCCCCTCTGTCTGATGGTCTGAGCTGGCACTGCCTCTCCTTGTTCTTGGACTGTGAGACAGTTTGAACATGGTTGCTCTCTCCCTAACTCATGCTGGAGTTCGATCCCCAGGGTGACATACAGAGAGAATAGAAACTTTATCTGACTATGGTGCTCGAAGTTGACGCTTTGAGAGGAGTGTATAAATATGAAATGTCAGCAGGTGGAGCCTCTGTAACTGAATACTGATGGCTTTGGAAGAACAAGGAGCTACTCAGAGAAACCAAAAAGAATAGTCACCAGAAAGGCAGGCCTGAGTAGAAGACTAAGTTGAGGAATTGAGTTTTGATAAAACTATTTTGAAGTTAATTTGAAGGGACAAATATTCAATAGTAGTCAAAATATTTGAAATTTTTATTTTCTGAGACAGCGTTTCCCTGTTTTATCCCTGGCTATTCTGGAACTCCCTCTATAGACTAAGCTGACTTCGAACTCAGAGATCCACCTGTCTCCACCTCCCAAGTGCTGGGATTAAAGGCATGTGCCACTACCGTCCAGCAAAATAATTGAAAAATCTTAATAAAGAAGGATCTAGTTAAGTCTAACAAGTGTCAAAACATGTCAAATTACAGATATTAAACCAGTGTCAGATAGGTAAACTGGAAAGGCTATAACTTTCAGAAAGAAATTAAAGTGAGTGAGAAGACTGAATATATAATAAAGGTAACACTTTGAATTTACATTTGTCCCTGGGGAGGAGTCTACCTGGGGCTTGCTGGCCAGACAATCTAGACAAAACAGTGAACTTCAGATTCAGTGAGAGGTCCTGCCTCAAAGAAATGATTAAGAAAGACATGTGGCTGTCAATCTATGGTCTTTACATGCTCCCTCAGGGACACCTACATACACATGTGCACAAAAGTGAATATACCACGCACAAAACCCAGAGATAAATAAGTGGGAGAAAACTGATTAGCTGTAAAACTTAGCACAGGAAGGTCTGTCTTATGATGACATGGAAGAACATGATCATTGATTTGACCAAATGAAACTGAAAACCCCGGTGTGACAAAAACAAGGAAATTAAAAGACAAATGGGGGGCTGGAGAAATGACTCAGTGGTTAAAAGCACTGGCTGTTCTTCCAGAGGACCTGAGTTCAATTCCCAGCACCCATATGGCTGCTCACAACTGTCTGTCTGTAATTTCAGTTCCAGGAGATCTGCCATCATCACACAGACATGCATGCAGGCAAAACACCAATATATATAGAATAAAGATAAATAATTTTAAAAAACCACAAAAACAGGCCAAAAAAAGACAAATTGGGAAAAAGTATTGGTTTGTATATGACAACACATTCTTGTAATTTGAGTTTTTTGTCCCAGCTGCCCAGTCCCAAATAACCAACTCAGAGGCTGAATATGAATTGTAAATGCTTGGCCAATAACTCAGGCTTGTTACCAGCTGACTCTTACACTTGAGCTAATCCATATTTCTTATCTATACTTTGCCACATGACTTGGTATCTTTTCTCAATACAGTGTGCCCATCTTGTTTTCTCTGCATCTGCAGGTGACTCCCTGATTCCACCCTTCTCCTTCCCATCATCCTTAGTTTGGTTACCCCACCTATACTTTCTGTCTAGCTACTGGCCAATCAGTGTTTAATTAAATCAATTCAAGTGACAAATGTTTACAGTGTACAAGAGGATTATTCTACAGCATTTCCCCTCTTTTTGTCTAATTAAGCAGGAAGGTTTTAACTTTAACATAGGATGATTATATACAACAAAACAGTTATCAAGCAAGAATTATAATTACAATATCTAGTCTATTTGCATTTGGCAAAATCAGAGAAATCACTAAATATCCATATTATCTTGGTGAGTCTAAAAAGTTCCATATCTAATTTACCTTTTATCATAACTAAGGAAAACTAAAATTATAGCTATCTAGTCTTCAACTCCATCAAAGATCTGAGAAGAAAATGATATTACCTAAGTAAACAGGAATTGCAGGTAAGTGACTTCCAAAAAATGTGAGAAATGACAGAAACAACTGGATGCCTGGACAGTCACCCAAGTTTCCTCTGTAATGTTGGTGCATCCATTTATGGCCTATGAGCATAGCATATCTGACAGACTTTCCTGTGAAGCAGGGAATTTTGAAGGACTATCCTACCTTGTCTTGGGAAAGCTTGATGGTTGCCCTTCTTGCATCCTGCTAGTCCAGTTTCAACAGTAACTGTCAGCAATTGAGGCAAGGGCAGTTTCTTTGTCCATATGACTAGCTTTTTTTGGGGGGGGCAGGGGTTCTCTGTGAAACAGTTCTGGCTGTCCTAGAACTCACTTTGTAGAGCAGGCTGGCCTCAAACTCACTGAAATCAACCTGCCTCTGCTTCCCAAGTGCTGGGACTAAAGGAATGTGCCACCACTGCCAGGCATATGGCTAACCTTTGCCATAAAGAAATCAAACTTCTATAGAGTTTCTTCAGTGCTTATCATTTTCTCTGAAGTAGATTGGTGCTGCCAAGAGCAGACATGTCTCACTGTCATGAAAAGTCTTAGGTTATTAAACATATAAGTGCCATATTCTATAAGTCTTTGAAATGTTTGAAGACTATCTAACTGTCTATATGTATGACCTTGAAAATATACCTAACATGACTATAAATTTGACAACTATAGATGACTATTAATCTGTTTCTTAATTATATATTACATTTTTAAATGAGCTGCATTAGCACAATACCCCAAACAAGCATAGAAATATACATACAGCATAACAAAATTAACTTTAAATTTGTATCAATAAGTCAAAATCTATACAAATATAAAATATTTAAGATTAATAGTTGTTTTTTGAATTAAAGTAGATTTAATAATCTATCCTTTTATCTTATCATTTCTATATTCCCCCTTTTTTCTTTTCAGAAAGAGATCCTTGAATCTAATCTCCTTTGTTTGGCTTTTTTCCTGACCATTATCCATAACAACTTGTAACTAACCCCCTTTAAATGATAATAAATATGCATAACCCATCTTTTGGAAATGTGGGTATAGTTCTGTGGACTCCTTCCTGCTGACTGGGGCACTGGTAATCTTTGGGGGGAGCCTGTGAAAATTTAGGATTATGGTCAAGTCATGTCTGGAGCATTCTGTGAGGCTGGGTCATTTTTCAGTCAGTCACCTTGAAGCTTTTCTGGATGCAGAACTCAGAGGAAACTGCAACAGAGGTGCTCTGAAAGGTTGGGTCATCTGGGTCATCTGTTCCCATTGAGAGTTTTCAGGGGTCTTCCTCAATCAAACCTGATTTTTCTTAACTCAGAATGAATCCAGAGCCTCTTACTTCCTGTGCAAATAAAAGCAGAACCTCTTTCCCAAAATAGCATATCTTTTGACTTAAATTTTGAAATCAAGATAGTTTTAAAATATATAAGTTTGTTTAATCTAGCAGCTTTCATAATCAAATGTCTCTTAGCAGTTATCATTTCTTCATTGGTCATCAAAACATTTAAAGAGAACGCAAATATTCAGTACTCAGACTCTCTGTGTCTTCCATCTTTACATGGCTTATTTAATTTTTGTTACTCTATTTCTTCTTTAAAAACTTTCTCTACCCTTTTTCTTTTTTCTCCCAAGTGTATGTATATTTTTAAACACACTATAAAACATTTCAAGTTTTTTTTTTAAATCTGAATCTGTCTTTATTGCATATCTCTATTTTGCTGGTCACATGTGTCTTTAACTGTTAAGCAGTATGAGTAGGACCAAAATGACAGCTTTAGTGCCTGACTCTGCCCCATTCCTTGGTTCTTAGAGCCTAGCTTCACGGCTGAGGTACTGGCAGGAGCAACACTTATTCCAACTCTGTGGAGTCACTAGGTCCATATTGTCACAGAGTAGCAAGCCACCAGCTGCTCATAAACATGATAGAAGTGTTTGATAGTAGGGCCTCTTAAAAGAGCCACCCGTTTTTTCTTGCTTATGTTCAGTTAGGAAGTTGTCTCTCAAATGAGCCTCTGCTCACTGCCGGCACAGAGCCTACTGGAGAAAAAGGGGTTACCAAGAAGTTGAGTTTGACTCCATTTTTGTTGTTTAGAATCCTTTTTTAAGCTTTCTCAGGTTTTATGTAGAAATTTTTGCCAAACGTTTGGGCACTATATATAATTGGAGTTTTTTTGTCCCAGCCTCCCAGTCCCAAATAACTGACTCAGAGGCTGAATATGAATTATAAATGTTCTGCCATTAGCTCAGGCTTGTTACTAGCTAACTCTTACACTTAAATTAACCCATATTTCTTACCTATACTTTGCTACATGACTTGGTACCTTTTCTCAGGACAACATGCCCATCTTCCTCTCTCTGCATCTGCTGGCAACTACTGGACTCTGCCCTTCACCTTACCATTGTCCTTAGTTGGTCTGGCTACTGGCCCATCAGTGTTTTATTAAACCAATTCAAGTGACAAATCTTTACAGTGTGCAAGAGGACACAGCACATTCTAGTAGAGAAATCCACCCCCTCACAAGAAGGTAGTTTAAGAACATGAATGGACAAGTCACAAAGAAAAGAATTAAAATATATATGTATTCAAACTCAACATCAGTTAAGGAGTTATTAATTACCATTAATTAATGCTAACAATTTATTACCATTCATTAACGAATTAGTTTAAACTTGATTTTGATTTTTACTATCACAACAGAAATACTTTAACAGGGTTTGGTGTAAACATTGGCAAGGATGTAGGAGACCATGAGGCAGAGGTTGATATGTTGGGTCCAAGTCCAGTGCTCCTGAAGCTGCTGGACGTCTGTCAGTTTTGATCATTCAAGCTGGAATTCTCCACAGCACAGGAAGACAGACAGCGGGAAAACAAGGGAGAAGGATTGGAGAAGAGACTGATAACACATGAAATTTTTGAGCTATGCATCTAAGTTCTCTCCTAATTCATGCTTTTGATATTTGTAGAGCACCCAAGGATCTACCCAAAGGACTCAGTACACAGTTATTCTGGTTTCTTTTAAACATAATTTTCACTTTTAGTGTTTAAAGCAGGAAACAGTGACATCATTTAAATGAGCTGAGACATCTACTTAAGTACAGTGTGGCTGGCAAAGACGCCTGCTGGTGGCCCGGGTGGGGTAGCAAGAGTGTGTGAGTCTCAGTTCATTAGCTATGGGTTTTTGGGAAAGTTTAATGGTTTTCAGTTTGTTTGCTATGCATCTGCATTAATGTAACTAGGCACAACCACCTTGGTATGCACTCAGCAAAAGCTGGTTTCCTTCCTTTTAGGGAAAACTGGCAATCAGCGTGGTAACTTACCTCATCCTCTGTATCACTGTGCTTGCCAGAAGGTCCTGGGCCTCATAATCTGAAGTCTTGATAATCTCTGATGTCTTTGGCAATAATAACAATAATTTACATTTTTAAATGAGCTGTTTCCTATTTTGTGTGCCTTCAGGCTTAGAGGAAGCTCTGGCTTCTGGTAGAACACTGATGTCTAATCCAGGATGGCCCCTGTCCAGCTCCCTAGCTGTGTAGAATAATGTGTTATGGCTGCATAAAAACTGAAGAGTATGTGACCCCATCTGGTGAGGAAATGGAGAACAAAAGATGGGCAAACAGGAGCCAGCAAGGGCCCTTTAGATACAGTAACAACACTGATCTAAAGGGACCGTCTCTAAGGGCTACTAAATGTGCACGGCTGTCAGAATTTGGGGGTTACTTGTGGTCATCGCATTAAAGACGGGACAATGTTAATATAAACAAAAAAGTTGGGGTTCAAAGGACACATATAGAAAGGGGTTTGGTGGAGATATCACTGTCCCATCTGACACTGACATGTGATGTTAAGTCACACAGCTTCTGACATGGAAATCTTGCTGCTGCTGCAGTATTTTACTTTAAGGTAAGGTAGGAAGGTTATCTAAAATACAGAGATGAATCAGCATCGGAGGTGGAAAACGAAGATCCTCGCCATTCCACTGCAATCTTCCTGGCTGGGGCATTGGAAGTCCCTTCAAAGCTGGTTAAATACAGAGACCAGAGCCCCCTGTCTTAGCCATGTGGGTCACTTTAACGAAGTGTTATGGATGCACAGACTTATCAACAGCAAGAATTCCGTTCTCAAAGTTCTGAAGCCAGGGCACCAGCGCAGTTGGGTTTTGGTGAGGACTACAGATTGCAATCTTCTCATTGTATCCCCACATGGTGGGAAGGAGCCTAGAGGGCTTTTAAAGGACACTGCTCCCATTCATGAGCACTCCCCCTGTATCGTCTAATCAAGCCCTGTGTTCCACCTTCTAATCTCATTACATTTACACTAAGATGTCTTTTTTATTATCATTTATTTATGTGTATGTGTTTATGTCTGCGTATGTGGAGGACAGAGGGTGTCAGATCTGCTGGAACTGGAGTTACCGGCAGTTGTGAGCTGCCTGATACGGATGCTGGGACTCTTACCTGGGTCCTCTGCAAGAGCAGTCTGTGCTCTTAACCACTAAGTCATTTCTCCAGTGTCTACTAGGATTTCAAACATGTGAATTTGAGGGTGGCACACAGCCAGCCCGTTGGGCTGGAGCAGGACCTGAGACTTTCATGTATGCAGACAAACTCCTAGGTGCTGCAGCTGCAGGGCTGGGACAGCTAAGAATGCTATCCTGGGTAATTTCTGTTTTGCTGGAGAATTTACCCTGAAGACTGATTCATTTTCTACCCAGAGTATGCAGGCCAGGCTTCTCCAGTTTTCAGAATATGAAAATAATTATCCCAATCTCTCTTGTCTTAAACAAGAAAGAATTTCTTAGCTGGAGCAGACACAATTTATTATAATAGGGGTCCAGATAACAGTACTTTATATACTGGCCAAACATTAGGGAAATCTAGGAAACAGGAAGGAAGGAAACCCTGACTTCACACTCTATATACTTTTATGTTGATGATGTGTGTATTTGTGTGTGTGCGTATGCATAGCGTGTGGGGGGGCATGTGCCACTGTACCCATGTCAGGGTATGAGTGTAGAGGTCAGAGGTTCAATTCATCAAGTCAGCTCTCTCTTTCCTCTTTTTTTGGGTTCAAATTCAGGCTGCTAGGATTACACAACAATAGACTTTCCTCTCAGAGCCTTCTCACTGGCCCTATACCCAGATGTTCTGAGTTAATTGGTTTGGGATGGGAACAGGATTAAGTTTTCAAAGCCCAGTAACTTGCTACCAGAGTTGAAAAGGCTTCATTGGATCATTGTTCTCAAGTTTGGCTACACATTGGAAGCACTTGGAGAACTTTAAAAAAAAAAAAGAGGATGCTGTTAGGGCTTCTATTGCTCTGAAGAGACACCATGGCCACGGCAACTCTCATAAAGGAAAACGTTAAATTGGGGCTTGCTCACATTTATTTAGTTTATGATAAGCATGGCGGTTGCAGGCAGACATGGTGCTGGAGAGACAGCTGAGAATTCTACATCTGGATCCTCAGGCGGCAGGCAGAGAGAGGGTCACTGGGCCTGGCTTTGGCATTTGAACCCCAAAGCCCACCTCCAATGAGACACTTGCTCCAACAAGGCCACACCTTCTAATGTTACTCTCTCATCTTTCAAATATAAGTCTCTGAGGGCCATTCTTATTCAAATCACCACAGATGCTCTGTTTCTACCCCCAAAGCACTCATTCAGTTTAATCATAATGGGATACAGTCTGGACATCCAGAGTTAAGTCTCCAGGGTGATTTTGGTATGTCTAATATGTAAACAAATTTAAGAACAATTGTTCAGGCCAGGGAAGTAGCTAGGTTCCCCTCTTAAATTATCTATCCCAAATGTCCCTGGGCTAGCCTCAGTATTGCTAAGGAACCTTTTAAGAAAAGCAGTTCTCTGCTGACAGTGGTGGCGCATGCCTTTAATCTCAGCAATCAGGAGGCAGAGGCAGGCAGATCTCTGAGTCTGAGGCTAGCCTGGTCTACAGAGTAAGCTCCAGGACAGCCAGGGCTACACAGAGAATCCCTGTGTCGAATCCCCACCCCACCCCCAGAAAAAAGAAAAAAGAAAGAAATGTAGTTCTCTGGATGCACCAAGATCCAATGCAGTAGTACCCTGGGCTATCCCAAGACTCCCCAGGAGACTGATCTCCCTGTGGTTCTGGATAGCTTCTGCACCCCACAGTTGTTTATGGTCCAGCTTGTCTCCTCCCAGAGAAAGAATCACAGGCCCCTGGACACCGGGCAATACCAAATCTCCCAGATGAAGCTTCTTAGTGGGGCTGACATTTTATATAACCTGTGAAGACTTTCTGCTGTCTGAAAAGCGGGCGAGCTTGCTAAGGACAGCAGCTGCCCTTCTGGTCAACAAAACCAAGCGAGGAAGTGAGAGCAAAGGCAGGGGAGGCGCCACCCAGAGCCAACATTGTCCTTAATCATCTGGGACGCGATACTAGCATGATGTGTGGGAGAGGACAGAGCAAAGGCGCGTGGAGAGGGCCTTGTTTGGGGCTGTTTGTTTTTGGATGTGGGTGCCTTGAGTTTTGTCACAAATACAGACCAAACCCATTTTCCCATTTATAAAGAAACTCTGCTTGCTGTTTTTGAGACCAAGCTCAGACTGGCCTCCAACTTCTAGCAATTCAACTGTGTCAGCCTCCCTAGCATTAGGATTGTAGACCTGAGACACCAAGCCTGTCTAGACCGGCTTGCTGTAAAATAATAATAATAATAACTGTAGGTGTGTGTGTGTGTGTGTGTGTGTGTGTGTGTGTGTGTGTTCTAGAGTGAAATTCCTAGCATACGGTTCCTGGGGATGGACTTCAGGTTGTCAGGGTTCCAGCAAATGTGAGCCATCTCCCTGGCTTTTTTCTCCTCCTCCTCCTCCTCCTCCTTCTTTTTTGTTTTTTTTTGTTGTTGTTGTTTTGGTTTTTGTTTTGTTTTGTTTTGTTTTTCAAGACAAGGTTTTTCTCTGTTTAGCTTTGGAGCCTGTCCTGGCCCTAACTCTATAGACCAGGCTGGCCTTGAACTCACAGAGATCCGCCTGGCTCTGACTCCCGAGAGATGGACTAAAGGTGTGCATCACCTCTGTGGCTCCGCAGTTCCTGGCTCTCTTGATAAGAAAACAAAAAGAAGCATGTATTATATTAAGCCCTGAAAAAAAAATCTTCATGTTCACTTCCAGGCCAGAGAGAGAAAGAAAGCACACGTTGATGGTATCAAGCCACTCACACCAAGAAGACCCACCCTGCTCATGAAGAACTCACTGTTCATGCTCGTGAAAGCAGTTTATTTGAGTTCAGTCCAGTCCTTGCTGAGGATGCCAAGGTGCAGACAGCATTGAACTTGATGCCCAGTATGTCTGTCACATTCTAGCAGGGCGAGAGGTGAGCAAGTGTGTTTCTGTTCTCTGTGCTGATGGCCTCGTAAGTTCCAGGAGAGATACAGGGTTGAGGATGATGTCATCAGGGAATGCGCCAGTGGAAGCTGACCCTACGCCTGGATCTGGAGAGGGAAGAAAGGTGGTTTGCGTTTGCATTGTTCCGATTCCTGTTGCTGTAACAGAATGCATGGGACAGGTAAGCAAGAAAGGAAAGTTGATTTAGTTCCGTTTTTCACAGAAAGCCGGAAGTGTGTATGACACCAGGGCTCACAGTGGAAGAGCAGAAGCGAAGGTGGCAGGGACAAGTGCAAGGGTGGCCTTGCTCTGTAACAACGCCCTCTCGGGGAGAAAGGCTTTATCTGTTTATGAGAACAGCATTCCCATGACCTAATTACCCTTCGAAGGTCATGCCACAGCTGAGTCCTGTCACACTGGGGACTCGTTTTCTATGGATGGGGAGGAGACAAACCTGAACAGAAACCACAGCCATCCTTAACAGGATAGGGGGGTTTCTGCCTGGCAAGGGTGAAGGGAGTTCACTCAGCCCTGCTCAGTGGTGCTAATGGGAACATTACGGAGCCGGAGCCGGAGGTACCAAGTGATGAAGTTACAGTGTTGCTGGGGATGAGGGGCCCTTCTAGGTGCCGCTTAGGCAACTTGAACTTAAGCATACAGATCTGTAACAGCTAAACCTAGGGATCGACAAAATTAGCTGCGGGCATCTCTAAAACAACAAAGCAAAATCAACTCCTGGGACTCACCTTAGAGGCACTAATTCAGTGGTCTGTGGTGGTCCAGAGAGGGAACTCAGATCAATAGAAAATCTAAGAATCTCAGCTGGTTCCCCGAAGCAGCTGGAAGTTAATGCAGTGGACTATAGGATTTAGGTCCCTTCATTTCAACATTAAAACTCATTTAAGCTTTACTTAGAGAGGACAAATGAGGGTGGCTCTTGGGCAGACTCTCTGTGGTTCATGTAGGAGGTGGTTTGTTGATGCGCATTGGACAAAGAGAGTTACCAATGCCTTTTGGGGTTCGATTGGGAGCTCCACCCATGTGTAAAGTTCATTTTATAACATTCATCTCAAGTAAGGATAAAATCGGGACCAAATGAAGCCTGATCATATTTATTGCTATAACAAGCGCGAACTTATATCAGTTGCTCCTGAAATTTGGTAATGATGAATATTTAAATGTACTTTGCACAGAAAATGAACAGGCAGAAATTTGTCTGAGTGAAGACAGGATTGGTCAAGGCTGGGTGACACTCACTAATAGAGAATTATCTACTACAAATAAGCAAATCAGCAAAGGGGTGTAAAGTAGACCGAATCCTTGAGCCAGAGAAAATAATTCTCAGGAAGTTCTGCTAGGAAGCGCTGGCATTAGACGCATGGTCTTTCATTGCCTCGGGAAGGAGTCAGCCATAGATTTTCCATCTGCCATACTTGGAAACCGTATAGCTGGTATTTGAGCTCTTGGCCCGCACCAAAAACAGGAAACCTAGAAAAGCTGGGTTTTCTCCAAAGTCTATGTTTTATGTTGAGAGCTGATAGATACAAGATGAACAATGTAAGCTGTCAGAGGGTTTCATCACTCGGCTTTTTATGTCATGATGTTGAAGACTGCTTTCAAAAAATGTCAGCCGAATGGCTCCCACATGCAGGTTTTACCTTGTGGCTTTGATACTCCTCCCCTTGGGAGTTAGTTCTACTTCACAGGTTAAATCATAGTTTTCAGCAATTTCTGTGTGGAAGCCGGAACTCATAGTACTTCATCTTAGTAGGGGAATAGGATCTTTTTTGTTTGTTTTTCAACATAGGGTTTCTCTGTGGAGCCCTGACTGTCTTGGAATTCACTCTGTAGACCAGACTGGCCTCAAACTCTCAGAGATCCATCCACCTCTGCCTCCAAAGTACTGGGATTAAAGACGTGCACCACCACACCTGGCTAAAGAAGAGGATTTTAAGAAAGGTCTTTATGGAGGTGATGCAGCTGAGGCTAAATCACTGGATTATGGAGTCCTGATAAAAAGTGGAGGCTTGAACACAGACAGACATATACAGAGGAAAGATGATCTTCCCAGATGCAGAGAGCAACCAATCACTTATGAATCAGGAGAGGGGCCTGAAACAGACTTCACTCAAGGCCTAGAAAGCCAACCCTGCCAGTGAAGACAGTTCACCGAGACATCACATCTCTGTTGTTTAGCTTCCGAGTCTGAGCTAGTTTTTATGACAGCCCTAATATCCTCTGCTTCTGGAAGGCTTTGACAATTGTGACACTGTGTGACTTCCTGGGCTAGGCCATAAAAAGCAACAGAGCTACCAAGGATTGCAATGAGAGACCATGAGCCACTTGTGCACTCCCAGTCACCCCAGCTGACAGCTAGCATCAGATGATTCCTGTTCCTGCTGGGGGTCAGTTTAGCCTCTGAACCCACCTAAGGCCTGATTTTCTCTTTTTTAATTAATTAATTTATTTTTTACATATAAATCCCAGTTCCCCCTCCCTCCTTTCTTCCTGTTTCCCCCACCTCCCCCCTATCCATTCCTCCTCTGGGAAGTCACTTAAGTGTGTCCCATCACCTCTGAGGCAGGACCAAGTCCCCTCC
>LOJH01030592.1:0-14773 GCA_001685095.1 Ellobius talpinus | reverse complement strand
AACCAGACAGGAAGTAGAGGCGGGGCAATGAGAACAGGAGAATGCTGGAAAGGATGAAGCCCATTCCTCCCATTCCAGCCCAGACCACTGAAGAGGCAATATGTGACCTGCCTGGCTGAGAAAGGTGCTGAGCTGTGTGGCTAGCATAGATAAGAATAATGGGTTAATATAAGCTACAAGAGCTAATAAGAAGACTGAGCTAATGGGCCAATCAGTTTTATAACTTATGGAGATCTCTGTGTGATTTTCTTTGGGGCATGCTGGCTGTGGGGTACCTGGGTGGGAGAGAAACCCCAACAAGCCGGCCCTCATGCTACAAAGGCTTTACCTGCTGATACAGTCCCATGGGTTGTTTTTATAAACTTTTTTTAGTATGCCAGGTTACAGTCTTAGTATTTATATGTGCCTCTATCTTACCTATCTCAGTTTTTTTCTAGAATGGCTAACTAGAAGGAGACTTTGTCTATTTATATATACTACCATTGGTCTGTTTCATCTAATACCACCAAGTAACTTTATAGCTTATTTTAATAGGGAAAGCCATTGTTGTTCTACATGTTTTCTCTTCCAAATTAATTTTAGAATGGGCTTGTCAAATTCAGTTTTTAAAAATCTTCCCAGGATTACATTGTATTCTTAATATGGAGAGACGTCTTACCTATGAACACATTCCCCTAATCAGGTCGGGTTAGTGTGTGTTCAAGATAGCATAGCCTTTTTCTTTCCATGGGTCTTCTATGCACCCTGCTGGATTCGATGCCCAGTATATTTTACAATGTTTGTGACTATTATGAGTCAACTTTATTTTCAAGAGTTTCTTAGCCAAGTGATGGTGGTGCACGCCTTTAATCCCAGCACTCGGGGGGCAGAGGTAGGCAGAGCTCTGTGAGTTTGAGGCCAGTCTGGTCTACAGAGTGAGCTCCAGGACAGTTACCAAAGCTACACAGAGAAACCCTATCTCAAAAAAAAGGATTGTTCTCTAAGTGGTTATTAGCAGAGTAATGCCAATGTTTAAAATTTTATTGGGCAACATTTCTAAAATCTCTATCAGCTTCTCTATTTCAGTACCTTGCCTGACATCTCATAAGATTTTTACTCATAAAATCTTCCAAAATTATAGTTTTGTCTCTTTCTTCCTAGTGTTTTCCTTTTTGGTTTCTAATCTCCCATGATTGAGGAGCATCATTTCTAGTTCCTCACACACTAGACAGGGAGCACTGATTATTTTTCTCTTGTCTCTGGCTTTTGACAAATCGTATCTAATAGTTTACCATTTAGCGTGCTGCCAACTGAGAGGTTTCTGGTAGGCTCTCTTGATCAAATTAACAAAGTTTTAATTCATTTCTAGTTTGCTACTTTACCTTGGTTTGCATAAGAAAGAGATGTTAGTTATGCCTCTGTTTTTGTGTTCGTTTCCTAAATCACTGACTTCATCTGGAGTAAAACCAGTGGCACAGAGTTCTACAAATACAATCCTGTTATTTTAAGCTTCTGTCATTTTAGACACTTTATTTTTCAAAGAGCGTGTGTTTCCAGTGCCAGAGAGATGGCTTAGTGGTTAAGAGCACAGGCTGCTCTTCAAGAGGACATAGGTTCATTCCCAGCATCACGTGACGGCTCACAATGTAACTCTAGACCAAAGGTATCTGACACCCTCTTCTTGTCTCTGCACACTGCACTCATGTGGTGCATAGATACACATACAGGCAAAACATCCATGCACATTAAATAAACAATATTTTAAATAGATGTACTCCTGCCTTTTAGAATAATTGAATTTGGCTGTTTTATTTGTTGGTTGTTGGTTGGTTTCTTAAGTCATAACATTGAGGTTTTGTTATTTTCTATTTTATTAGCATATTTTAAATTATAACTTTCATTATAAAAGATCAGGGATTACACCATTTTGACTATGAAACTGATCAATGCTTGCTCTGGGCTACAATATGATAATGCTAATTTTCCTGATGCTTGTGCAACTGAGAGTCACTCCTGTTTGTGGAATATGTCTCTTCATCATAAATCAAGGCCCACAAGTTTTCATGTCATTGAGTTTTATATGCTTTCTCGGGAGGGAGAGATGCCAAGGATGATGACCACACTCCCAGGGTCAGATGCACTTGACTTTGAAATCCAAGCACTACTTACTAGTCAAGTTTGACCTTTGGCACATTACTCAAAACCTGTTTCTCATTTTTAAACCTGTATTTATTATTACATGCATATGTATGTGTATGTGTGTGTTCATCCTTGTGTGCACCACACCTGTTGAGTTTCCTCAGAGGCTAGACGAGAGCATTGAGTCCCCATGAAATGAAGTTATCCCCATGCAGTTGTGAGCTACTGGATGTGTGTGCTGAGAATTGAACCTGGGTCCTTAGCAAGAGTAGCAATTATTATTCACTGCTGAGCTGTCTCTCTAGCCCGTTTTCTCATTTTATAGATGAGAAAATTTAATGTTCACATCTTCTCTCTTTTCTTGTATGTGTGTGTGATGTGCATGTATATATGTGTGTCCACATGGATGTGTTGTAGAAGGACATGTGTGGGAGGCCAGAGGCTGATGTCAAGTGTTTTTCTTGATTGCTCACCATTTTATTTTACTGCTCAGGGTCTCTTGATGAGCCTGGAGCTCTAATAAGCTAGTCCAGCAAGTCAGCTTGCCCTTGGAGTTCCCTAGCTCAACTTCCTAAGGGCTGGGACCACATTGACCTGCCTTTAATGTTGGCTCTAGGGATCTCAACTCTGCTCCTCAGGGTTATGTAGCAAGTACTTTATCCACTGAGCCATCTCTACAGCCCTATTTTTCTGTTTTTAGTTTTATTATTAGATTAGTTTTTTCTTAATTTGAAAACTTAATTTACTTGCTTTTGATTTTATTAAGACTTTTTTAATGCCTGCATTATTGGGGTCTTGTTTAGAAAGTCCTTTCCTGTGCCAATGAGTTCAAGCCTATTCCCCACTTTCTCTTCCATCAGATTCAGGGTATCTGGTCTTATGTTGAGATCCTTGATCCATTTGGAGTTGAGTTTTGCACAGGGTAATAAATGTGGATCTATTTTCATTCTTCTACAATGCAGCTCTCTGATTTGATCAGCACCATTTGTTAAGGAAGCTGTTCTTTCTCCAGTGTGTATTTTTGGCTTTTAGTCACAGCTCAGGTGTCAGTAGAATTATGTCTGTATCTTCAAGACTATTCTATTGATCAATGTGTGTTTTTGCGCCAATGCCAATTGATCTTATTACTGTAGCACTATAATACAACTTAAAATCTGGGATTGTGATACTTCCCAGAGTTCTTTTGTATTCCAGATTATTTTAATTATTGTAAGATTTTATGTTTCCATATGATGTTAAAGAATTTTATTGTAATTTATAAAGAACTATGTTGGAATTCTAGTGGGGATTGCACTGAATCTGTAGATTGCTTTTCATAAAATGGCCATTTTCACAATATTAATCCTATCAACCCAAAAGCATGAGTGATCTTTTCCTCTTCTGATGTCTCTTCAATTTCTGCCTTCAGTCTCTTAAAGATTTTATTATACAAGTCTTTCATTTGCTTGGCTAGATTATTCTAAGCTACTTTCATTTTTCTTAAGACTATTTTGACAAGTGTTGTTTCCCTGATTTCTTTCTTAGTAAGTTTGTCGTTTGTATGCAGGAAGGCTACTGATTTCTGTGTGTTAATTTTAGCCTGATATTTTTCTGGAAGTATTTATCAACTGTAGAAGTTTTCTGATTGAGTCTTTGGGGTCTTTTATATATGAAGTCCTGTCACCTACAAATAAAGGTCCTCATGAAGCTGAAAAGCTTCTGTACAGCAAAGGACACCATCATCTGAGCAGAGAGGCAGCCTACAGAATGGGGGAATTGCTACCTATTATACATAGGACAGAGGGTTAGTGTCTAAAATATGCAAAGAACTCAAAGAAACTGAACAACAAGAAAACAAATAACCCAATTAAAAATGGGGTAGAGAACTAAACACTATCTCAAAAGATAAAATACAAATGACTGAGAAACACTTTAAAATGTTCAACATCCTTAGCCATCAAGGATATGCACATTAAAACTACTTTCAGATTTCACTTTACTCCCCTCAGAATGGCCAAGATGAATAAAATGGCAGTAGATCCTGAAGAGGGGAGAAGGGAACATTTACTCAGTGCTGGTGGGAATGCAAACTGGTACAGGCACTGTGGAAATCAGTTTGAAGGTACCCCCAAAAAGGCTGAAAACAGATCTACCCTAAGATCCAGCTATACCACTCTTGGCCATACACCCAAAAGTCTCTACATCCTACTACAGAGATATTTTGCCAGCCACGTTCACTGCTATTCTACTCATAATAGTCAGGAATTGGAAACAACCTAGATGCCCATGGACTGAGAAATGGACAATGAAAACCCAGTATATTTACATAATGGAATATTATTCATCTATTAATAAATATCGAATTATGAAATCCTGAAGGTAAATGGATGAATCTAGCAACAATCATCCTGAGTTAGGTAACCCAGACTAGAAACATAAACATTACATTTGCTTTTGCATGTGGCTGTTATCTTTCAAGCTTTAATATGTGAATTCCATTTAAAATATCCACAGAGGTTAGATAACCAGAACAGAACCAGGGGTGGGGGATAGAAGTGGAGGAAGGGATCTTCTAAGGAAGGAGAAATAGACTATTGATAGAAAGAAAGTCAGAATAGGATAATTGAATGGAGAAGAAGAAGGGGGACAGGGTAGAAGAGGGAATATGGGGAGGGATAACTAATACTGAAGAGCCTTTGAGAAGTCATATGGAAACCTACTACATATAAAAAAGGGGAATTTGAATGGAATTACCATATAATGGGGGAGACAGTGCCCCAACTAGACATCTTATACTACAATCAAAGAAAACCTCCAGTACCAGGAATGGATTATACCTTGTTGAGCCACTGGTGAAAGGGGTCCCATAGACCACTCCCCCAAACATCATAGTCTACTGCCAATGATATTATTACCCTCCATACCCTGACAATAAGCCCCTATTGTTGAAGATACCACATACTTCTGTCATAAAACTCAACTAGAAGTTTCTTCCCTACCGACTAGCATTCATAGTGCTGGAAGGTCTTATCCTTACTACTAGAAAAGAAGTGTAAATAGCAATCTCACCCAATTATGAACCTTGTGAGCTACCATAGCAATCTGCTCTCAAGCTATACTCATTGGTGCAATCACGGTACAAATGTTATGGAAGTGACAACCACTTTTTGACTGGAGTTAAGCCTTGCTTTGTGAGATGGAATCCATATCTCATACTGTTCATAAGCTGGGTCGTGGGCCTCAGGGAATAAAGTGCTTATTATTCTGATAACTGAGCATAACAATAGTATTATTCCTGAAGACATAGTGCTATACACATAGATTAATGCATCACTTAAACCTCATGAGAAAACTTCTTACAGTAGATAGTCATTAGCACAGAAACCTACAACGGGACAATGCACAGAGAGTGAGGGACTTTGGAGCACTTAGCATTAAATGGGATGTCTTTATCACACTCCTTGCCTTAAGGCTCAGAGATCTATGCAGAAAGGAAGCAGAAAGACTTTTAAGAGCTAGGAAAGATAGAAAGCTCTAAGTGGGAAAAAAGCTGTTTTCAGACACAGCGTGGCAGATGTACATACAAAGACTGTGGTCACACGCACAAGACCCATACAAGTACAAGCCAGACCAAGCTCCAGCGCAGAGAAGAGGACAAAGTCCCACCCCTAACCAAGAAGCTATTTGAAATTGGCAGCTTCCTGGAGAGGTACATTCTCCAGCGTAGTGACACTGGGTATACTCTAGGTCAAGCCACGTGCTCATGAGCGGTTGGCCAATGCAAAACAGTCTCCATGTTTTTGAAGTGTTTTTTGTGTTTTAGTTCTTTTAAAGAGAGAAAAAAATAAAGTTTGTGGGTAGGGAGTGGGGAAGGATCAAGGAGGAGTTGAGGTAGGGGAAAGGATATGATCTAAATATACTATATAAAATTTTTTAAAAATAAAAAAAGATTTTTAAATCATAGACTATTCCAGCCTTTGGGGATCTTAAAATTCTCACAGGCAGTAACAAGTTCTATGCGTACCATTCATGATATCTGAAAATAGTGCGCCAACTCAGCTGAGGATGAGGGAAGAACTTTCTCACCTCTGATCTCGGAGGGAAGTTACTCTGTCTTCACACCACGGCCTCAGTTTCCACTTGGTAGTAAAGGGTGCTTTCTGTGTGTTTCCATTTGCCTGCGTCTCTTCTCGGCCACCCTTCCCCTCCTCTCAGTGACAACTGAACTACATTAGTCTCTTGCAAAACGTTCATTCTTAAGTCTGAGAGTCTCTTACTTTGTGTGTGTGAGGGGTGTTTGTGGGTGTGGGTGTTGGTGAGCGTGTGCAAGAGTACTGTGCTGTGTGTGTGGAGGTCAGAGAACGACTTGCAGGAGACAGCTCTCCCTGTCCACCGTGTGGCTACTGGGAATCAAACTTAGGTCATCAGGCTTGGCAGACTACCCCCAAGCCATCCCACCAGCCCCTTTATCTCTTTATATATACCCTTTCAAATTCCCTCCTTGGAGGTGCTATGACAATGGAATTTCAAAGTTTATCAAATGTATATGATGCTTTTCAAAGGAAGTTGTTTCCTTTATCTTCCCCATCTTTCCCCAGCTCCAGCTGCTCTTTAACTTGCACAGCTGTGGGAGTTACCTCTCTGGTCACGTGCTTCTATGGCTGTTTCCAGATTCATTATCTGCCCTTGTTTACCCAATTAGAACTGGGACAAAAGAATTGGACTCGCCCATAAGAACCACTCTCACCAGAATGCTCCTATTCTCCCAATCAGTTACATTTCTGTTTTTAATGGCATCAAAGGCCTGCACCATTCTGGACACAGACATTGTTGACCTTGCAAAGTCAAGTGAAACTCTTTACTTTGCCTCTTAATTCCCTCCAACCCCTGACCTTTCTGTTGCATTTCTTACGGTCCTCCCCATTGTATTCTCAATTCCTTTCAGATAATCCTTTTGGAATAGTGCCCCCTTATTTCTCTCCCAGCATACTCTCTGCTTCTGTTGTAAATGTAACAAATGAAAACCACAGTAGAACATCAGCACACACCTATCACAGTGTTAAAAACCTCTGCAGTCATGATGCCAAATGCCTATGAGGAAGAAATGCATTTGGAGAAAATGGCACCTTCAAACACTTCTAGTGGGGATGCAAAATGGTAGTGCCACTCTGGAAAGGAGCGAGATTGTGTCTTTGAAAATTAAACACATAACTCCCATAGAGTCTGGTGCTTGTACTACTGAACGCTTATTCCAGTAAAACAAGAGCTTCTACCCCTATAAAAATCCTTCCCAAAATGTTTATAGCAGTTTTATAAATGAGAGCTAAGACCTGGAAATAAAGCAGTTGTACTTCAATAGTGATAGCTGAACAAACTGTGGCCCATTCTTGCCATGAGCATGACCTCAGGAAGGAAAGTCAAGGTATTTGTAAAAGCAACAAACTGGATGAGCCTTCAGAATGTCATGCTGAGCAGAGAAGGTGACCCTAAAGGACCTGCACATGTCACCATTTCATCTATGTAACACTTGAGATAGAAAACACACTAGTTGCCAGGAGGTCGTGAGGCAGGGAGTGTATGGCTCTGCTGCCTGTCTTCCAGCCAACAGAGTTGTTTTAAGGTGCCTTGTTTGCCTTTTAATGGATCTGGAGAGAAAAGGAGTAGTGAGGCATGGATGCGTGCATGGCATCTTAATCCAGTCTCCCAGTGACTTGTATGTAACCCAGTCTGAATGTTCAGAAATCACGAGCTAATGCTAACCCGAGCCCAGCCAATACTAGACAAAGTACATCTGCTACTTAAACTTGGTCACCTAGAGACACACATGACACTAAGTCTTTTGTATCAGTTGGTGAAGGGTTATTCCTGACACCAACTTCTTCTTCCTGGTATATCTGGATAATCGTCGACTTAGAATGTAATAGGAAAATTGTGGAATACATGAGCTTTTCCTGAAGGTATGAGTTCCTGGAAGGCAGGATCTTTTTCATTTTGTGGGGGAGGGAATTATTTTGGTTTGGTTTGGTTTTTATCCTTATCTGCTGCATTTAAACAGCTCTTTCTGTTCTTTAGTCAGCTCCTCCTTCCACATGACCTTTGCCCAATATTCTCCCATAACTGAAGCACCGTCCGATCCCACCTACTCACCTGCCACCTAATAGTTCAAGTTACTATAAAAATGCTTTTCATCAGAGACACATTTTCTACATAACCACTTTAAATAAGATGCTGTAGCTTGTGATGTTCAAATTATAAACATAATTCATAGATTATGATAAATTCACAGATTTACAAATATTTCTATCATTCACCCCCTTCACCTTCCTCAAAGTAATGTTTACAACTTGTAAGCATCTATTTACTTTTGTTCAATACTTTTATGCTAAACATATATCAATATTATAGACTTTCTTAGAGTGTTTCATATCTAATGTATATTTGGGCATTGCTGAACATTTTGTGGAGAAAAGGTTTCATGAAACCCAGAGAATATTTAGGACAGGAATTCCAAAATTAAGGGGTACATTAGTACAAACACACCCTGAGATCCATGCCATGCCAGAATATCTTTCAAACCCACCAAGTAGAGTCTTTATAGATTATATTTTTTGAGAGCAGTTAGATGATTTTGACAGTCAGGGATGGTGAGAATATATGGTCATGTATTCACTATTACCCCTCCCACTGATTGTAAGCTTCATGTGAGCAGACTTTGTGCTCATACGTTTGTCATAGAGCCCGAAATATACAGTCATCCTTAATTAACTTATTTTACACCAAAAAAATGTAGTACTACCTATTATGTGATGGGCTGATCTCTAGGCAGTGCATATAGCCATAAATAAATTTTTAAAACAGTCTGCATCTAAAAAACTTACATTTCTTGAAGAAATAGTAACACAGACCAATGGCCTAGAGAAGATATCCTGTGCATTGACCCTCTTCCTCTGACCTCAAACCTACAGGTGACATTATCTCTCAGTTATGGTTGAGAAAACTGAAGTACAGGAAGGTTAAGAAATGTGTTCCTGGTCACATGATACAGAGGCGGCTGGGATGGTCTCAACTATCAACTTGATGGAATTTAGAATCACCTAGGAAGCTAACCTCTGGGTTATCTGTGAGGGAGCTTCTGGAGAGGTTTTCCTGAGGCAGGAAGACTCGCTCTGAATGAGTGGCATCATCTCATGGGCAAGGGTCTTTCCTGGGACAGATAAAGAGGAGTGGACCACCCGTCCATCTCTCTCCTCCCTGACTGTGGATGCAATGTGACCATCTGCCTCTTGCTGGTATCACCATGCCTTCCCACCAGTCAAACCCTTCTTTCTTGGGTGGCTTTTTTCAGCAACCTTGTCACAGCAGGAGAAAGGTAACTAATACAGTGATAGACAGGGAACTGGTCTGGTCCTAGGGCAATACTGTTCACAGGCCCAGGCTCTCACCACTGTGATTCCTGGCTTAGGAAATGATACTGGGTGAAGGGACAAGCTAGTCCCTAAATTCTCCCCAGAATTTTGGGGAGCAGCCACCACCCAAGGCAGAACTTTTATCTTCTACCCTACCTCCTCACATTCCCTAGAGGGTCTACCAGAGTTGGAACTGCTCTGCATACAGGGACACATTTCTCTGGAGGGCAGCCTTCCCCTTGTGGAAGTGGGGGGGGTTTCTTACCCTTCTAGCTCATGTGATTAATTTTAAAATCAGGCTGACCAAGTCAAGGGTAAAATAAACGCATTGTGGACACAGAGAACACATCATAAGAATCCCAGTCACCCCCAAGCATTCAATACAGGGTGGAAAAACTTAATAACCAAGCAAAGTAAACAAACAACTGTTCAGATGATTTACAGTCTGGCCATGAGACTGACTCGGGGTCTATCCCACTTTCTCCATCTTAAGACACTCTCCCAATTCTCCTGGGGCAGGGCATGGATCCAGGCTTCATGTCAGATGTCAAAGGAAGCATATTTCATGTTTTCTGATTGTCTGGTGTATGCCCAGAAATGTGTCAGGTCCTTTTCCATGTTAAAAACTTTATTGCCTTTTTTCCTTCCAAGCACCTAGATAGCAGTTCGTCAAATATCTGAAGACTGCTAGCCCAGCCCTCCCTCCCCTTCCCTTTGATCACATTGTTTGAGGTTGCGTGTACTTCTGTGCCTTTCAAGTATCTGGGATCAGCCCTCGTCATGGACTGCCCTCATACGGCCCCTTTCTAGAGTGTGTCTGTCTCCTAGGTGTAGGGCCCTCAGAGCTGAGGAAACCAACAGGACAGGGTCATGGATGCCTTCTCACAGCCCCCTCTGAGGAACGCACTGAAGATCTTCCCTGACTGCCAGAAAGGGTCCCCGGGAAAACTCAGACTTTAACCTAGACCGGCTCTCACTGAGCCCAAGCCTCTTTCACTGCCCAGTGGACCTGTAGACAGCCTTTAAAACTTCTCACGGGGAGCCACCTCTTCAGGAGGCGCCACCTCTGTGTCCATTTTCTCTGGTTACATGAGACGGCACTGCCTCCATCTGCATGCCTCACTATGGGGGAAACCTGAGTGCCAAAGGAAATGGTGTCTTGGGTTGAGGAGATAGCTCAGTGGGTAAAGAACTTGGCGTGCAAGTGTGAGGACTTGAGTTCAGAGACCCAGAACCCGCAGAAAGGCAGGTAGGGTAACATTGAACCCCAGCACTCCTACAGCAAGATGGGAGACAGAAAAATCCCTGGATGTCTCCAACCAGTCAGCCTGGAGTGCACAGCAGTGAGCAGCATGAGACTCTGTTTCAAACAAAGTAGAAGGTAAGGACCAAGATCTGAAAAGCATGCACTTGTACTCACGCATGAACACGCACACACACACACACACACTCATACAGAGATGGTATCTGACAAACCTTTGTATCTTCATTGCCTACATCCTGGCTATTGAACTGGTCTATTGACTACACCTAGCTACTGAACTGCTCTGAGCTCTAAAGGAGAAGGAACTGGGAAATCAGAAGCTCTGTAAAGGCAAGAGGAAGTTGTAAGGTGACCATTATCGTGCTATTATTTATTAGACGGCCTTCAGCTAGGTACTGTGGGCACAATGAAGACCCTTCTCACTGGTTTCCTCCTTAAGGAAGCCTATGGCCATTCAATCATTCATGCATCAGCCATCCACTACAATGCTAGGCCCTTTCCTCGTCACCGTAGACACAGCAATAAACAAGACCAATATAGTTCCTGCCCTAGGATGCTTCTGTCTATCAGTGACTTACCATCCCTTCCTTCACCAGGTGATAAAAAGTACTTGCTCTTTCAGGTGCTCGAGATGTTGGGTATGCAATAGTGAGGAACACACACTGTTTGTTTATGGAACTTTCAGTTTATGGAGCACCAGCTTCCCAGTAGAAGAGTTTGTTTTGCAACATAAAGAAAATGAAGCTTACAACTGATCTAATGCTGAAATGCAATTTCAAAGTGGCATCGTCAGAACTGGCTTTGAATGAGCCTTCTGTTATTCTGCCCCCTTTCTCCTATAAGCCCCCAAAACCTCTTCCCAGATCCTCAGCCCTCATCTGAAGCTTCATCCTACCTACTTCCAGCTCCTCCAAGTCCCCTGTTTCCAATGAAATCTCTGCAAAAGTGGCCACCCCACCAACAGGCAAAGCAGTTGAGACTCCTTCCCTCCTCTCCTCCCACACCCCTCAGCAAATGAAGCTTCTTGGCACAGAGGGAGGCCCGCCAGATAGCTCTTCACTGTCATACAACTGTGAGAGTCCTCCCTACACTTCCTTGTGGGGCAAAGTCCTCCTGCCAATGGGGACTTAACTGGGCACGGTGATGTGCCAAGCCTCCCTACCCCCAACCAGTTCATCATCCCCTCTTACAGCATCCTCACCCCTAGACTGAGCAGACTTCAGTCCTTACCCCCGGGAGTCTGGCAGTTTCTGAGCCCAGACACCTGGGGGATGGGGAGGAAGACAGGCTGGTGAGTTTCCAGTGGCCACCGCCACAGGTCTCCACTCCAAGCAGACACTGGCTGAAGCCTGGCTCTGTCCGTGACTGCCCGCCTGATACCCAGCTGGCAATACAGACCCAGGGCCACTGTCTAGGCCTCCTCCCGACAGACACTTTCCCCTTGAGTCCTTTTTTTTTGGCTAGATCCCTTTGCAGCATTATAGTTTGTCAATAGCCCGAGACTGCTTTCTAGAATTTCTCTCCAGGAGAAAAGTGTGTTTTTCTAAGAAATAGGTGTTCGAGCCTGAAGCCTAATTTCATATGAGGGTTCAAAATTGAAACAAAAATAATCGTTCAAGTCTAGGAGCCGAGGGGCCTCTCCACACCCTAAAGAGTGCTTCCTCTTGGGAGGTGGGAGGCCGAGGTGGTCCTTTGTGTTATTTTAATGAAAATTTTCCAATTATAAAAATAACGTAGGCTCCTTAGATCAGCCAGAGTCCAGGGAGAAAACAGAAACCATACTCAGCTTGAATTAGGAATCAATTTTAAGGAAAAAAAACCTCACAGGTTGTTGAGCAGGGTTTGTGAGTGGACAAGAGACATAGTGGCACGTGGGACTGGCTCCACTCAGGAGCAGGAACTGTGGGGTTGTAAGGGGGTCCTGGCTGATCCACCTGGATGGCCCAGGATGTCTGAGGATGCAGTTACCCAGAGGCGGGGGTGTGACAGTTCTTCAGACTGGTCCAGTCTCCAGGGTCAAAACAGAACTTCAGTTGAGGTCTCTCAGCTACCCTGCAAGTTTCTCTCACTGTGCCCTTCCCACCGGAATCTCACCACTATCCACACATGCTATCCACACACGCTGTCTGCACATGCTATCAACACACACTATCTGCACAGTTTTCCTCTCTAAATCTAGTCTCAGTAAAGATCAGGACTGTGCCTGTGTAGTTCATTATTACGGACTTAGTGAGTGGGAACTGGCAAGCTGGCTCAGCAGTTAAAGAGTGTTTGCTGCTCTTGCAGAGGACCAGAATTTAGTTCCCAGCACCCATGTGGAGCAGTTCACAACCACCTGTAACACCAGTTCTGGGGGATCCAATGGCTACTGGCACCCACAGCCATGTGCATATACCCACACATATACACCTAAGTTAAAATAAATGTTTGAAAAACTTCAAAACCAATATGCAGCATAATACCTGCCATGCAAGTATTTGTTAAATGAATAAATGAATGAATGAATGAGCTTAATTTTTTTTCTGTCTCTGGAGGTGTTTATTAACATAGAAATGATTCAGTTCCACAAAATATACCCAACATTCCCTCCTCTTCTTTACCAAACCACATGGTAAGACCTGTCTCTGAGTTTGGACTCAGCCCTGACATCTTAGTTGCTATATGATCCTGGTGATACAAGTCACAAGTTCTCTTGATTTTGGTTCCCTTCTCTGGCAGACAGAAAGTTTAGTCTGTGGTCTCTTGGGTCTGCTGCCCTCTCTTTCTATGACTGCATGGTTCAGTACCTTTCCCAAGCCTTTCTCAAACCAAAGCCAATAGTCTTGCAAGGGCTTAGAACTCTAGCATTCAGTTCATCTCCGTGCTATAGCAATGAGCTCCCAGATAAAGAGAGGCATCCTGAGAAAACAAGGTAGTCTGATCAATACAACCACAAATGACCAAAGACCAGACATAGGCAAGCCATCACTCTGCCATCTTCTGGCCTTGCAGACTTGCTCAGCACTTCTGCTTGCCTGAGCCTCAGTTTCTTCATCGATAAAGCAAGGACAACAGTGCCTGTTTCAGCCGCACTATATTATAAAGATCAAAACACGTGAGATAAGGTATGCCAAATGGTTTACCCAGCACAGTGTACCATGTAAGTTGAAGATGATGCCATCATGGCTGTTAATCTAACACAAACTGACACATTATAAAGTCAAAACAAGTAAGCAATGCAACCCTGGTCTATAACAGACTAATGCATTACAAGGGGAAAAAATCACTGAGTAGTTCCAGACACAGGACGTTAGAACAAGATAAAAGTGATATCAGTTATGAGCAGAGAAAATGTGTGGCTCAGTAAGAAAACTAGCGGAAACCATCAAAAAGGAAAATGAAATTAGATTCATGCCTTCAAGCTTGTTACATGGGAAATTAAAAGGAGAGACCAGATATTTAAATATATAAAAAACATACACATTCTAGAAGAAATTATTAGAAAAATCCTTTATAACCAGAGTAGGTGGCTTCCATTTCTGAGCTGTTGTGAGCGGAGCAGTGATGGGCATGACAGAACAAGTATCTGTGGAGTAGGAGGTCGAGTCCTCTGGGCAGATGCCAGGCGCAATACAGCTGGTTCATGGGCTACATCTATTTATACCTTTTTAGAAGTTCTCTACACTGACCCCCAAAATGTCTGTGCCAGTCTGAAATCCCACCAAAAGTGAAAGCAGGTTCTCTTTTCCCCAAATCCTCTTCAAAATTTGTAGTCAGTTGTCTTGTTGATCTTAACTGTTTGGACTGGGTAATAAGAAATTTTAAAGGTGTTTTGATTTTTCTTCCCCTAATTGTCAGGGATAAACAAGACTTTTTGTTTGTCTTGGGCCTTTTTTTTCTGTTGTGAATTTTCTGCTCAGATCTATAGGCTATATTTTAAATGGGTCATTTGTTTTTAGACTCTATTTTTTTATTTTGATTCTATGTCATGTACTGGCTATGTGGGAGCCTAGTGTGTTTGGATGCT
>LOJH01030591.1:1092-16023 GCA_001685095.1 Ellobius talpinus | reverse complement strand
GAGAGAGAGAGAGAGAGAGAGAGAGAAACGTGTGACATGAAACAGAAGAGAGGCCCATTTGGAAGGAAGACAGGGCTGACATGAGAAAGGCGGGGAGAATGGGGAATGCGTAAGAACAAGTCTATAAAATTTATGGATGTTTCTATTAAAGTATCATAATGAAGCTTATCACTTTTATACTAATTAAAGATTAATAAGTATAGTTTGATGACCAAGAGCAGAAGTATTTGTTCTGTCACTAGTAGGGGGCACGACAAATAGATTTCAAGATGTGACTTAATATCTCACAAGAAGCCAGCTACTTCTGTCTTTGTTTCCTGCCTCCCCTTTTCATTGCACTGGTGTCTGAGTCTTGTGGAAAACCGTGCCGTGAAAGTGTGACTCGCACTCAGAATGCTCAGCAACCTTTAGGAAGCTGTTCTGTTTCCTCAACGTTCCTGATCCACTGTCTTTCCTGCAGAATTTACAGCAAAACCAGAATCCCATCAGATGAGGAACATGTTGGCAGAGAAGGGCAGGAGAGCCAGAGTCTGCTGGAGTAGTGTAGACAGGGCGGGGTGGAGTGAACACCTTAGAATGTGGGGTGGGCGAGAAGATGATATTTTTCTTACTGAATAGTTAGGTTTTTTCGTATTACAGACATGATTGTGAAGGCAAGTCCACCTCCTGGAAATAAATAAATAGGCAAACAAATAAGTCATAAATAAATCTATCTCTTCTGTTTGGCAAAACATCTAACCCAGATGGGACTTAAACTGTTATCCAAAGTTCCTTAAGAAATATACTTCACACAGAAATACGACTTACTGTTTCTACTTCAGTGTTTCATGAAGAATCATACATGATCCACTTTAGTAGTACAGAGAGGTCTACGGGAGCTCGGCTTTCAGAGCATTTTGTAGTCACCCAGTGCTGGTACCTGGACTGGAAGGCAGTTTGTGGCAAAGGTCTCAGCCATGGTGGTGAACGAGAAAAGTGTGTGCTGTTTACAAGGAGCTGGGTTCCTTCCATGGAAAGCCTTTTACCCTGAGGTTCTGGCTTTTCCTTTCTGTTAATCAGAATTTGAAATTTCTTTGAGGGTCACATCATGCGTCATGATGGTCAGTTTTCATTTTTTATGTTTTAGCAATATAAAATATCATTTAGCGGTTTTGGTTGCAGGAAGCAGAAAGTTAATTTATGCTTTTATTTCTTTTTCAATTTTTCTTACATTTATTTGATGTGTGTGTGTGTGTGTGTGTGTGTGTCACACGTGTGGAGGTCAGAAGACAACTTGCCAGAGTTGGTTATAATCCTCCACGTGGGGTCTAGGGATCAAAGTCAAGTTGTTCGTTAGGATTGGTAACTAGTGCCTGTACCATCTCAGGAGAAAAGGAATTTACTAGGGAAATATTCTACAAAAGTGGTGGGAAGTTTAAGAATCTCATATTTAAGCAAAACTTAAAGCAGGAGTGATTTGTCCCATCAGATGGGTTTTTAACTTTCAGAAGCGTGCAAATACAATAGTCATCTTTGTCCCGAGTGTGTAAGATGGTCTTCGCCATGACTATGGCCACTGACTGAAACACTATCACTTGTTTTAAAATATTTAACTTTTATGGTAATTTCCTTGCAATGAACTAAATTAAATCCCTTTCCTATAGCTTTCGAAAATTTGCTTCTGTCCTAATTTGAGTCACGGCCTGATGCTGGATTGAAGGCTGAACCTGGATGTTTATTAGCTGGGTACCTGTGTCCACCTTCCCAGGGAGACAAGACTGCTTGAGTTTAATCTTTGAGAATAAGTAAGAAATTGTCCAGTCAGTAAACTGAAAGAAGTTTCCATAGAAAGAAAGAACAAGGCATTGGCTGGGCATAGAGAACAGTGTTAGGGGAACGGTATGAGATTTGATGAAGCACTGGGATTGTGCAGAACTCAAGCCTCAGAGGTAGCCCTAGGAGTGAGGGCACCTCTGGACCTCTGACCAAGTGCTGTATGAATCAAGGCCACTGTGACAGCGGGACAGAGGAGGGGGACTAGAGAGTAGAGAAACGTGGGTACAGGAAGGAGAAGCTGAAGAGGGCCTTGCTGCACGCAGCCCAGGGCAGTGAGTAAGGACTGCAGTGATCAGAAAAACAGGAGACAGGAGGCCCGTGGCAACAGGCTTCTAGGCTGACTTGCCCTGTTAAGTCAATTACCAAGTGATACTGTTCACACCATTTGGTTTTGTTGCTGTTGTTTTGGTTTTTCTTTTTTATTAGCTGTGAGGCCTTGAGGGCGAGGGACCATGTTGGTACAATGCTACATTATTAGAGCCCAGCATAAGGCCTGGAACAGAGGAGGTGTTTGCCAAATCCTCAGTGCAGAATGCTAAGCAGGGATGACTCATGAGTAGGGCCTTCTGCTTCTCTAATTGGGAAGGTGGTAAAATGCACAACCAAGGTCTGGAACCTTCAGTCAGTTTCAAGCGGGATATGTTTTCTCATGACTCTTTTGATAATCTCTTTCTTTGTGCCTCTTTTTTGAATAAGATCATGAGAAAAACTGGAGATAAAAGAAAGTTACATGAATGAAAGAAAACACTTAAAGTTGACAAAGTAAAAATTGCATCAGGGAAGTAATATTTGGTTCTTCTGTGTACTATATTTTGAATTCTATTATCCAATTGCTTCGTGCTGAATAACAAATCCAGAAATGCACACTAAGGTTTTATATGTACTGGTTAGTGTCCTTGTAAGTTGCATTTGAGAAGTTTTCTCCCTTTAGAACCTCACCGAAGTATTTCACCGAAGTATCATTTGCTTTGGACTAAAGTTTTGCTTCCTTAAGTAGGGAGCGTGTCCCTGCCCTTTTGCACCTCAGCATGTTGGTAGATTGATGCTGTGACCACTGTTTGGTTGCTCTGAGAGACAATTGAGCTTCTCCAGAGTTCTAGAACCCTCTCTGCTAGCCCTTCTTAGCCATGGAAGCCAGTCTGTGTTCCTTAAATCTTCTACACGGCCCCGTCTATATCTGCAAACAGCACTGATTTGTAATTGTAACAACCAAGGAGTCCCAGTTGGAAAATACCTGGCACACAGTAAGCCTGCCATATGCTTTCATCAATATCAACTTATTTGATGTGAATTGTAGTGATGCCTTGTTTGTGTTTTAACAAATAAAGCTTGCCTGAAGATCAGAGTCCAGATCTAAGCCACTAGAGGCCAAGAAGCAGTGGCACACACCTTTAATCCCAGCACATGGGGCCTGGCAGTGGTGGTGCATGCTTTTAATCCCAGCATTAGCGGAGTGGAGACAGGAGGATAAGATTGGGCGGAAGGAGGGATATGAGGCAGGAGGAGACAGGCACTGATTGCAATCTGAGGTTTGGTGGAGACAGTTGAAGTCTGAGGATCGCCCCTTCGGCCTGAGCCTTGGGAGAGGTCAAAGGACTCTCTAGTGGCTGTTGCTCTGCTTCTCTGATCCTTCACCCCCTAACATCTGGAGACCAAGTGGAATTCATGCTCCAGTGAATTCTCTCCCTCTTCAAAGACGAAAAGATGGCCGATTCCTCCCTTACCCTTTCATGCTCACATACTTGAGATATTCTGTTTATTCAGAACTTTAAGCAAAAAGAACCTGGGTGTCAACTGCAGCAGACGCTGTCCTGGACATATTTGTCTTCAAGGAGCATCCTAGAGGGGAGACAGGGGAGGAGCTTAGTTTCAGCACAAGACTGAGACACCTGGAGGGAAGAAATGGCCTCAGTTCCCCAGGGTGCTGAAGCCAAGTTCTTAGGGACTGTGTAGTGGTGAGTTAGGCCTAAGAGCAGGGGCTGCAGGTGGTTCTTAACTCCAGGTGGCGTTTTTTCAGTGTTGTGATCTAATGCTCCTCATCCAGAACCCACAAACAAATGTAGAGTACTTTAACAAATGATTGTCCTTTAAGGACGATTTTGGTGCTGCAGCTTCCCACGGTGGAAAGGGCCAGCAGGAAGCAGAAAGCCATAGTGTGGCCTTTCAGTCAACCTACAGCTGGCTTCAAAGGTGTCAGAGAAAGTTGGGAGCCCTGAACCGCACCCACCAGCACAGCACAGAATCGCTGGGAGGTCACGTGGTCCTGCCCACAGGGATACCAGGATGATTCTTACTTCACTTCTGTGTCACAGCCATGATGGCTCCTGTTAGGATGGTTGGCAAGATGGCTCTTTTCCGGCTTGACTTCATTGGTTCATTTCACAGTTCTGTGGGCTGTGCAATACAGCACGTGCAACAGGGTGAGAACGGACAATCCGCTCCGTATGGTTTGGTACCTCCGCCGTGAACTTCCTGTTAGAGGTCATGTAGTTGTGATCTTCTTTAGGTAAACTTTTGTCCTCTTGCACTCAAATGCAGCATGCACAGCACTTTGTTTTTAAGCTATTTTCTTTGGATATAGTTTCAAATTATAGGAAAGTTGAAATTAGAAATAGTGCAAAGAGTTTTCACACCGTTTACCCAGGTTAACCCAATGTCAGCATTTTGTGTCTTTTTGTCCTTCATTGTGTTCTTTCCCCTGTGCCCTGTGTATATAACACATACAGAAAAACATGGATAATATTTTAAACCATGTGAGAAAAAGTGTATACACCATAGACCTTTATCCTCAATAGGCACTGTGTACTCTCTAATTGTAAGGCAAGTCTCTCACATAATAACAGTGCAGGTTTAATGGCAACAAATCTAGCATTTACTTAAACTTGCCTGATTTACTGTCTGTGTTCTGGGCTGTAAATTTGTGCACTAATGACCTTTTTTAAAGTGTGTTTCTCTTCGAGTACCAGGATCAGGTACCGACTTTTACCAGCATGCTTCTATGTTCCTGTAATCTGAGACATTTTCAGAACTTTTCTTTGTCTTTGGGAAGATGTTTCTGAAGAACATAACCTTTTGTTCTTTTTATATTATGTGGCTACCTGCAGAAGACCTACAGAAAACAAACAAACAAACAAACAAAAAATAAACATGAATGTCTGAGGGGGACTGACTGGGAGGAGGAAGGGGGCCAGAGGGAGGAAGAAAGAAATGAGAAAGGCTAATTTTGGGGGATAAATGGTATCAAAAAGTATTGCACACATGCCAAAATTTACAAATGGAAAACAAAGTTAGAGAAAAAATATTCCTCACATTTGATTAGACACGTAAGACACATTATTCCATTTTGGTTCTGCATCATAGCCAGAAATCTCATTGGCAGTGATAGCTGTTCACCAAGTGCCACACCTGAAGTCATGTGATATCCATCTCTCTTTTATTGTGATATTAATTTTTTTGATCCATGCCTGATTTCTTCCCTGTGTAGTCACCACCACCCCCCGACACTAATAGGAACAGGCTGTTTGTGTACCCCTATCTGTTTGATACAGTCATTGCCCCCAGTGAAATCAGCATCATTATACCTCGCTTTACAATTACAATGTCTGGCTCCAAGTGAAGCTCCCGCCTAATCTTATTATACAGTGAGAGCTCAGGTGGGGAAACTGAATGAATACAAAGGGCTGAAAGGGAGCTAATGTAGCCATCACTGAGCTACTCTGAATGCTTGTTTGGCATCATAGTGATTTATTCTGAATAGCCCATACTTGGGAGTCTGTAATGAAAATTTGCAGTTTCACAACTATGAAAACATCCTTTAGCCTGCAGGCTGTAGTGAGTGTATATTTCAGTCTCTCTTCCTCCAACCCTTGGCACCTCCAGCAGCAAAGGAGGCTATTGTCACACATGGAGACACAGTGTAGACTCGCAGTTACAGGGGCTGCCGGGACTTCATGAGGAGCAAGTCCAGGAGCAGATGTCCCTGGCCAACATCTGCTGTTTGAAAATGAAACTCTCTTATTCTTTGTCCTGTTTTCAGGATGAATCAAGAGGTTTCATAAGTTGGAAGTTCTTAAATGTCCTGGTTCATGCAGCCACTAGCATCTCACTGACTTTAACAATATTTCTCAACTAAAATGTAAGATCTGGCCGGGCGGTGGTCGTGCACACCTTTAATCCCAGCACTTGGGGGACAGAGGCAGGCAGATCTCTGTGAGTTGGAAGCTAGTGTGGGCTACAAGGTGAGTTCCAGGACAGGCTCCAAAGCTACACAGAGACCATGCCTCGAAAATCAAACAAACAGAAGAAGGAGAAGGAGAAGAAGAAGGAGAAAAGAAGGAAAGAAAGATCTGTTTTAAAAATTGTGTAGTCAAATCTGTAAGGCATAAGATTTTATGTCCTAATAACTTAATGGCTGTTTGGGGGGGGAAAGGAAAGTTATCAGTCTGAGATCTCTGTTCTGTATGTTCTGTAGCAATTCCTTAATAATGGGAGGTGGCATCCCTTAGGGGTAGCTCATCCATGGAATGGAATTAGCCCCCACCACCTCATTGTATGCTGTGATTTCTTTTTATTACAGAAACTTTCCAGCATTGGGTGATAAAACTTTTTCTGGGGAGATGCAACAAACATGTCTACTCCTCCTAGATAGTGAGCCCATGACAGACCGTATAGATGCCACAGACAGTATAGATGCCACCAAAGTCCAGTTTGGTGAACCAATAAGTTTTATTGGGGTTACTTACAGGATCATGGGTGAGGGTTACTTAGGGGAGCAGAAATGATTCTGATACAGCTGTATCACCAAGGTCTACCCCAGGCAGGGTGGCAGCTCACAGTAACTGGGAATTTGGAGCACATTGCACAGCCTACATGCAGCTCAGCAGGTTGGAGAGTGGCCTTTCCACGTGGCTCAGTTGCTCTAAGTCTCTTCCAGGCTGCTCAGCTTGCCTCTCCTTTTTCCATGCAGCTGACGTGGTCTGAGTCTTCTTTGCAGATTTTCTCCTCAAAAGCCTTATTTGCAACTTCGCTTCACTGTGCCTAAGGGAGGGCCTCCCCCAGTTTTTATTTCTTAGCCTAGCGGGAAGGGGGTCTAGTGAAGCTAGTTAGTTTCAGGGACTTCCTGAAGCTATTTTGAGTTGTTTACCTTCCTGCTTAAGGAGCTTCCTCAAGGATGCAAATTTTTCATTTCTAAAGAAACTGTTGCACTACACCAGGAAGCAGTTTTTCAAGTCTCTGATGCCATCACAGCAACTACTGCCCTAGACCAGCAGTTGTCATAGTATCCAACAGATGTCCAACATCACTACATTTTGCTCAAAATTTAAAATATCCCGAAGTATTATTTTGGCACTCTATTGATATCTCAGGTGCCTTAGTAAACAGTTTGGGGGACAATGTTTAGCTAAAAGAGCTTTTCAGGGCATATTCTGTCATCCATCTGTAGCTTTCAGCCAGCCAAACGTGTGATACAGGGTAAGAACAAGATAGCTGTCAGAAGAGCTAAGGCCTCCATACAGGGGTAGAAGGCAGAGACAATTAATAGGATGGCATTCAGACCTCACTGGCAGAAGGTAGAAATCCCTTCTTCCATATATGATAGATGTCTGCTAAAGGGACCTGACTGTGGCCTCTTGGATGATACTACACTGTACTGCTGAGCAAGGAAGGGAATGATGGCTGATTTGCTCTGTTGTTGACAGGTTGAGATGCTTACTTAATATTTCTTGTTTGGTTCATATTTTAATTGGCCCTTCCCAAAGGTATTTATTTTCCTTGGATTAATGATTTGTTTGCAAAACATTTTAGCATTACCCACTTCAGACTCTGGAAGAATGCTATACATTTTCAGGAAACTAGGGTTGTAGTAAGATTTATGCCTTTTCCATTACAAGATACAATTGCTGTAAATTAGTGCGGTTCTAGAAGAAACCTCATCTGTCAATGCTATAATTTTAATTTCATAGATTTGAGCATCAGCTATGGAAAGACTCCTTATAGGAGATTTTTGAACATTTTGGCTGCTTTGGCATACTATCTAGGAGTGGCTGCTTTACCTAACCTGTGGCTTTGGCAGATGTTTCTGCGTCAGAGCACCAGAATGCATGAATAAAGGAACAGGAACTCAGGTTGCATGGCACCTAGCAATTCTTCAAAGGGTGAGGTGGCGTGGTGTTCAGAGAAGGACTGGATGTCAGCAGATCTCGGCTCTCACAAGCTCCTGGACTCCAGGTCAAGTTTGTTCCTTTGACATGTAAGGTATTCATCACTTCTGATCCACTCAAGAAAGATCACAGAACGTCCTTTCTCTCCCATGAGTCTCTGGGCTCCACTTATGCCTGTGCTGCATTCAGGGTCTAACTCGGTCCTTGTTTAAGGGGCTCGGAGACCTGGAAAGGTGGGACATCTGAGGCTGCATGCTTAGGTACCCAGGGCAAGGAAGTTGCCAAAGCACTTAATTTCAGCTCTCCACAGCTGAAGAACTTCTGTGATCAGAGACAGATGGATTATGTCAGTGACCCTGCAGGAAAGTTGAGACAGCAATTGTTAAATAGTTGGATTCATCGCAGATCTGGAATGAAAGTGTCATACGGGCAGAGCCGTTTAATCTTTCATTGGCTGCTGTGTTGTCAATGCCCAGGACACAGCCTGGTGTTTAAGGAACTTGGTGAATTTGTCAACAGAGAACGCTGTGGCCTATAATTTATGTTTCTGGAAATTATTTACATTTAGATAGTCAGTATGCCTGTATGGAAGAAGTACTAAATTCTTTCTATTTTTTTTATAGATGAGCTTTATTTAATAATTTACTAAAATCAAATAGCAAACAAAACATTAATATCTATAAAAATCCCAACAGCAATAGAGATATACTGAGAGTATAACCATGGTATTAATAACCTTTTGAGAGATATAGTTACTATTTCTAGCTATGTGTAAGTGTGTGAGACTGTGTGAGTTCAAGTGCATCATGTGTGTGCAAGCAGCCAGAGGGCACTGGACCCCCTAGAACTGGAGTTAGAGAGTTGTGGGCTGCCTTATGTGAGTGCTGGGAGCTGAACACAGTCCCTGCAAGAGGGGTGTGTGCTGCTGGCTGCCACTCCTTCTCTCCAGGCTCCAATACTCTTGCTGTCGCTAACTGAATGCCTATGTCTAGAGCATTTTGTGTAGTATGAGTTCATATATCTTAATATAATAGTTTTATTTAATCTTTGAAAATTTGATATATGCATACCATAAATTTTGTTTAATTCTCTCCTTCAAATCCTCCCAAACTTCATGTCTTTTATATAAAAATAACCCTTTGAGACCAATTAGTGCTGCCCATATAGGAGTAGGTATGGTTCTGTTCCCATCTGGAACATGGTCAACTTACTAGGTACTGCACCCCTAAGGGAGCTGACTCTCTGCTCCATGCTGCTGTATGTTTTTAACACTGGTCAGAGACGGAATGCAGATATGAAATGGACTATAGACATCTTTTACATGTGTTGAACATTTAAAATTCTGACTTCCCAAGAGGAAAACATGAGAGACCAACCTGGTTTTGATAATTAGGTCGTCGTATGATGTTGGCATTGGAAGGTACCATACTTCTGACGTTCTGTTGTGAAACACGGATAAGAAATGCTTACTATTAATCAGGATGCACAGCATGTGGGCTTCTGCAGCTTCTCTGTGTCAGGAGGAAATTTCAAGACTGAACTACTGCTGACGATATAGATTATCTAGTAACTATCCCATCAGTAATATGTGTCCAGCTCCATTTTATTACTTGCGTTTGTGTCTATGGGGAATAAATTAGGAATGTGCCGCGGTGTTTGGAAGACCTCCACAGGTGGACAAGGTGAAAAACTGGATNTTTTTTTTAGCAAATTGCTCTTGGGATTCTACGGCACATTGTGAAATCCAAAGGGCAAGAACATGAACTTGGTTTTAAACAAATATTTTCATGGTGCCGTCCTTCCAGGAAATCTGTGGAGGCAACTAATGAGGAGTCATTACATTATATTCCCAAAGGTGTCCTCCAGGGATTGCCAGTGCGGTGGGAGCTTTCCAGAAGCTTTTATGAGCAGACGAACTTGGCAATCACTTATGTGGCATACCTTTAGCCCATGAAGCTTTGGAGAATTAATTCTAAAGGAAAGGCAGACACAGTGTTTGCAGGTTCTCCCGATTTCCTTGGCACCTTACTAGGACGATGTCTGTTTCTTTTCATTCCCATCCCATCAGTCTTCCTGCAGCGAGCCTGGGGTGAACCCAGGCTCTGAGACTGAGCTGCACCTCACTAGAAACTCTAACCTGAGTGCTTCTCTCGGACACCGAGCTTTAAGAGGTCAGGGATGCAAAGGCTCAGCCCAGAGACTATGTCTGGGGCTGCTGCCGCCTGTAGTTTTGATGCATGTAGCAGGTGACATTTTATGATCTAGAGCTGAGAATTACCGCATTTGGAAGCTGTTTCTAGGGACTACGACATTACTATAAGACTAAGGTAGCTGTCTTCATCTGTTAAGCCCCCCTTTCTCTCTGTGGGGGCCAAGTGTGCACTATAACACGTGTGCACTTACAGGTAGAGTTCAGAGGTCAATTTCCAGTTTCATTTACTTCATTTTCTAAGACATGGTCTCTCATTGGTCTGGAACTTACCTGCCAAGCTAGGCTGGCTGGCCAGTGTGCCCCAGGGACCTGCCTGTTCTGATTCTCCCTCCTCAGCATTGAAATGACAAACACAAGCCACCAAATTCCTTTTTTCCCTCCCTCCCTCCCTCCCTCCCTCCTTCCTTCCTTCCTTCCATGGGTCTGGGGACTGACCTCAGGTCCTTATGCTCACACAGCAAGCAGTTTACTGATTGAGCTGTTTTCCCAGTGTCATCTTGTAAAAATCTCTGAGATACCAAGTGTATTTGCTAAAGGGAATTGACCTTTTTTGGTGGTGCGGAGGTCCCCTGCCTTCCCATGCCTCTCCTTGTACTCTCTCTCCTTGTACTCTAGCTCGAGCTCTGGCACAGCTCTGTGGCAAGTCTGGACTTGAAGGCCACCAGAAGGGTGTAAAGAAGGAGTTCAGGGAGAACAATGCCAAGGGGCTTTCCAAAGCCAGCGCTGCTGAGGCCTGAGGCTCTGCTTTGTCAATACAACCGGTGATTGGGTAAGGCATCGGCAGCTTGGATGCTCTGGTAGAGAATTGGGCTTTGTTGTGGTTCTTTTCATCTTAGACTTGGTGCTTCACTGTTCTCTAGAATCTCTCCCATTGGCATGTTGTCACGAGAAACCACGTAGGAAACAGTGTAGCTAATTAGCAGGTTTTCCTAGTCACCCTATCAGGGAATTGATAGGAAGATGGTAAAAGGTTGATCTTTTCCAAGAAGGCTCACGGATAGGAACACATACGCTCAGTGGGTTACAGGGATTGACTTGAAAACCCACAAGCAGCTAAATACTTTTTTCAGAGGAAGGAGAATGATGAGGTCAATTTTTGTATCACCTGCAGTCATATGCAGTCACTCCCTGCCGCTGCTTCCATGAGCCCCTGAAGGTTCACATGTTGGAAACATAGTTCCCCAAAAGTCAAATGCTAAGGATATTTTCACAAGTTTTAAGTTTTGAGTCTCGGGTATTTTGTCGTAGCAATAGAAAATGGATGGAGACATTAGTCATGGAAGCGGTCGCTTCTTTTAAACATGAGGCTGGAAGAGACTCTTTGCCCGTTTGAGTTCTCAGTTATGGATTGATTTGCCGTAGGGTAGGCCAGAAGAAGGGAAGACAGTCAGTTGCTATAGAGTGTTCCAAGTGCTGTGTGACCTATTTTACATATAACTCCCTCCTTATTCTCTTCTCAGCCCTTGAGGGTAGTTGTTATTAGCTCCTTTAATGAAGATGAGATACGGAGGCTGAGATAAAATAGTGTGCCCAAGGATACAGAGCTAGAGAGTGATGGCAATAGAATTCAAATTTAAGTCTACTCAGTTTTAAAGTCCACTTTGATGTCTGCTGCTCCAGTCTACTGCCTACAGCCATCACTTATCCTCGTGGCCACCAGTCTTGCTTCAGCAGATCTTTGTAATACAACAGATGGGAAATCATAACTATGAAATGAAAAAAAGGAACTGCCCTATAAAATGCCTGCCTGCTGATTGCATACAGTGACTAGCATGGATGAAGACTGTGTTATGTTTGCAGTCACGATACATCCCTCTGATTTTTTTTTCAAGACAGGATTTCTCTGTTGCTTTGGAGCCTGTCCTGGAACTAGCTCTGTAGACCACGCTGGCCTTGAATTCACAGAGATCCCGCCTGTCTATGCTTCCCCAAGTGCTGGGATTAAAGACATGTGCCACCACTGCCTGGTGGACTTCCCCTGATTTTTGAATAGCAGTTAATGGTGTTCATTAACTGTTCATTAATTAGCTCTGTGACTGAAGCCTAGAATTTAGTGGCATTAGCTAGAATTTTATAATGGTGTAAAGAGTTCCTTAGAGAAGATAAACAATTGCTGTGTAACCTAAAAGCTAATATCACTATAATAAATATTAATTTAATAAGGGTACCAGTTATGTTACCTTAAGCTTTCTCTTTAGTCAAATATCCAGGTATAGTATTAAGTATCTCCAAAGTCTAATTACAAAATAACAAATAACATCACTTAGGAGGCACATGATTCTAAACATATGAGTTTAAAGACCACAAGACTTCTCAAATGTTAGCTTAGAGGTAACCATTTTGTTTGACTCTGTTGGGTGGATTGTCTTCAAATATTTCACAACTAGTGGATGGGAGACATGGACTCCTCATCGTAGACTGTGTCATATTACACTGGACCATTGTGCGTGGAGGGCTGTGTGCTAGTATGGTTGTGCATCTCTGAAAGTACGTATAGGTAGTGTGTTACATTGGAGCACTGTGTGTGCCCACATGCTTATGCATGTGTGCAACTATGTGTGTGTGGATAGTGCTGATTACATTTGAGTATTGCATGTGCCCATGTGCTTATGCATGTGTAGATAGTGCTGATTATATTTGAATATTGCATGTGCCCGTGTGCTTATGCATGTGTGCGACTATGTGTAGATAGTGCTGATTACATTTGAGTATTGCATGTGCCCGTGTGCTTATGCATGTGTGCGACTGTGTATAGATAGTGCTGATTACATTTGAGTATTGCATGTGTCCGTGTGCTTATGCATGTGTGCGACTATGTGTAGATAGTTCCGATTACATTTGAGTATTGCGTGTGTCCTTTGTACATTTCTTGCAGAGTTCAGTGGACAACCTCAAGTGTTACTCCTCAGCTACTGTTCACTTTTATTTCCCTGAGACAGCATCTCTTCCTGGCCCAGAACTGATGAAATAGACTAGGTGGCCTGGCCCACAAGCCCCAGGTATCAAACAACTCCCACCCCACTCAGTATAGTAACCACAGGAGTATGCCAGAGCACCTGGCTTTTTTAAAAAAACATAGGTTCTGGGGATCAAACTCAGGTCGTTACTGAGTAAGCCCCCCCTCCATCCTTGATGCATTTTAAAGAAACAGGATAGCCAAGCCTATTTTGTGCAGCCTATTAGGTTTGGCACGGTTTGCGTTTCTGATGTGTCAGTTAATCATATTAGAAACAGAGACACACCCTGCAGGCTGCACAGTGGTGGTGGCTCATGCTCAGACCATTGGCCCGAGTCCTTGCAAACTTACCTTTCTAACTGTGAGCCTAGCCATTAATGGCAGAGCCGTCCAGCCCATGTTCTCACAAACCCAGGGCAAGGGTACCTTTACTTACTAGGACAGTATCTAAAATGTCCCCAGCCCCCAAATGAAGGCATGTGTGGTGCCTGGGAACAGGCATGGTCTTGAAAGAGGGTGAAGTTCCGGCACAGTTGAATTTTCTAGTCTCATTTTGTTAGTCCTATCATTTCCAAGACTCAGCTGGATAATAGAGAGAACTGAAACAGTACTTGAACCAGTAAACAGTTACCTTTAAATATAGTTACACGAATGCTTTCCCGCTTAGATTCTTTTTCTGTCAAAAAAGATAAATAATGTTCTGAGTTGAGAGAAGCATAACAGACTTCTGAGTCCTTTATCAGCTAAATACCCACTGTCTACATGATAATAGACCAGTCTAACTGTACAAGATAATTGTTGGCTTTTATTTCCTTCCTTAAGAAGAAATGATGAGTATGGACTGCTATGTTGCTGGTCCTCAGTGAAGGATGCTGAGTATGAGCTGCTATGTTGCTGGTCCTCAGTGAAGGATGCTGAGTATGGACTGCTTTGCTGCTGAGTGAAGGATGCTGAGTATGGACTGTTATGCTGCTGAGTATGGACTGATATGCTGCTGAGTGAAGGATGCTGAGTATGGACTGCTATGCTGCTGGTTCTCAGTGAAGGATGCAGGTCTATGTTCATTTTCAGTGTGGAAGGATGATTAGATTTCAATAAAATATTTTCTCCATATACAATGAATCACCGATTTTTAAAACAGAGTAAAAAAAAGATTTTGTATGTTAAAGTGGATATCTAGTAGAATTTCGTTCTAAACTGATGTCACATTCTGATTTGGGGCCTTTAGGAGAGCCTCATGTGCACTTATTTGAATCATAGCAATGCAGGTAAGAGAGGCTTCATGATTCCATAAAGGAACACGGAGCTCCAAGTCAAGAACATGTCATTTCACCGTCCATGCTACCTCCTACTCTGTCCTAGATACTCTCTTTTTTGGGGGGGGTGTTGGCGTGTAACTTTATTTTTAATGCTAAAGTCCTGTTTCTTTTTAATATATTTTAATCTGAATACAGTTTCCTTTCCCTGTACTCCTCCAGGTTACTGCACATCTCTCTCCCATTCAGATCCACTCCCTTTCTGTCTCTCATTAGAAAAGAACAGGCTTCTAGGTGATAACAACCAAACATAGCAAAGTAAAATAGAATAAGATAAAACAAAAAAAACATATTAAGGTTGAACAAAGCAAGCCAACAGAAAAATAAATGATCCCCATGAGAAGGCACAAAAATCAGAGACCCAATTGTTTGCACACTCAGGAGTCCCATAAAAGTACTGAACTAAAAGCTATTACACACCCCTCCCTTCCCACTTCAGCACTGCCTGTCTCCTCAGCCCTGTCTGTCTCC
>LOJH01030588.1:0-15684 GCA_001685095.1 Ellobius talpinus | reverse complement strand
AAGAATGAATTTATTTCTTTGTACCCCAAGATTACTATACATAAAATAAACAAGAAAGGAAATAATGATGTCTAATGTTCTAAACTTTGGAGGCAGCTTTTGTTTTTCCTTAGGAGGCAACACATTCAAATACATAGAAGCACTGTAAACACATGACTCTTTTTTCTAAATTTCAAACTTATTTAATAATGTCGCAAGGCCAGCTGATGAATGAATCTGGTTAAAGTCTGAAAAAATGGAAATAGAACAACGGAATGCAATCAATCTTCCTCCCTCCATATAAAATTGTAGTACTGCAAGTTTTTATAACAAAATGCAATTTTAAGAAAAATTGTGACATGTTCACTGAGAAATCTCAGTTAGTAGATAGTCTACCCCTCCTAGCTTAGTTTCTGCTTTAGTAAATTCCATCGTAAGGTCTGATGTTTTCTCTTTACCATGCCTCGAGTAAACACGTAAGTTCTTACTNGTTACATGGAGCACAAACTCTGTCCTTACACACTATGTTTTATGTAGAAGTTCCTATGAAGCAGAAAGTGGGTAGACCTGTACTTTTTTTTGATGAACTTGTGTTAATACACAAACTGTGTCATTTGTGCATTAGATGGAAATAAAAAACTTACTTTCCCATGATATTAATAGTAATAATAGCAATAGCTATTTTCAAAGTAATATACAATAAAAGACAGAAGGTTAATCCTAGGAATGGAGTAATGAAACAAAGTAATTCCAATTTACCATGTAGTAAGTACTGCATGTCCTGTTCTTTCCCTACAGTGATAAGGGACTCTTCTGTGAGATATTAGAAGACAAATGATGGTAGAAACTGTATCCTTCTTGTGCATAGGTGACATGAATTTCCCATTATCCTATAGACATAAAAGCAGAGAGAATTTGGCCATGACTCCCTTTCAACTGCCAGGTGTTTTGTTACTTTAATCCAGGAATTTACTGATCAGGGAAGAAGTTGCTGTTCTTATGGGAAAAGCAAGCAGTAGAACACAAGGTAAGTATTGATCTTCTTTTTGTTTTTTGGCCAGTGATCTTATGTTTCTGATAGCCTTGATATTTAAGGTGTTCTTAGGACCCCTACCATTGCTTCCATTGCATAGCTTGTTTAAAATGTAGAATTGCAGAGGTCTCCAAGACCAATGGGATCTGAATCAGCACTTAAATTTAAAACAAATCCATAGGTAATTAGACCATGGGAAAGTTTAAGGGATATTGTTCCTTGTGACCTAAAGAGCAGTTAATCAGTCAATAACAACACCATAAAACGCATGAAATCAAGATATATTAATTGCATAGCTATAGAGCACTCTTTGGGGATAAATTTACTCCGTGCTTTGCTATTCATCTTAAATTGTACTTCATTATTGGGTAAAGAAATGCCTCAAGAATGTTATATAATAATCATACTAATTCAATAATAACAAAAAACCTCTTAGACTTCATTTTGTTCTAACTTTAATGGGAAGAATTAAAAGGGAAAATGAAAAATTAGGTTGTCTCTGCAACATTAGAAATCAAAAATATTCTCTTCAAGTTTCTAACTAGAAGAACTTCAAGATAGTGCTTGAGAGGTTCCTGTACAAAATTTCCTGAAGTCCACAATGAGAAAATTGGAGTATCTCTTCCATTTACTCCATTGAAAGATGTAAATTTTTTTATCATACTATTGAAATAATCAATAAATGCATTCATGTACATCAAAATTTTAGAGGGAAATACTGCTGATCTTCAAAATATATCTCACAATGATTTTGAATACTGTGAGAATAGTACAGAGGCTAAGCATGGGAAAATTAGAAATTTTTACTTTCTTCAAGAAAAGAATGCCTGTGGGTCAGGCACAAGGCTATCCAGTCATTATTTCAGTATATTTTTTATATTGTTCTAATTCAAACAGTGGTATTATTGTCAGCATCATTACGTTATTGAACATTGGTTGTAGAAAGTGGCTAGGCTCTGAATGAGATATACACAATAAGATGTACATCTACATGTGTTTGTTGGTACATTTTCTGAGAGTACATATGTGTGAACATGTCACATAGATATGAGAGTGCCTTTCATGACCTAACATCAATAGTAAGTTTTTGAAAACATCATATTCTCTATATTGATTACAGAATGACAGAATAAAGGAATCAGTGAACTCTGGGTTTAGTGAGAGATCCTGCTTCCAAAAATTAAGGCCAAGAGGAATTAAAGAAGATAACTCATTACAACTTCTGTCTTCATCTTCCCAGTTAATAAAATCTTTATAGAGATTTGGAAATTTATTTAGTACTTTTTAAATGGAGAAGACCAATTAGTTCTGTTGTTTCTGAATGTTTCTCATTGTCTTCAGTCAGATAATTATTTTCTTTATTTTTATGTGACTCTTCATATTTTTTAATTCAGTCCTTAAGATTTCAGTAAGCAAAAAGGTAATGGATGCATTTTATAGAACAAATATATCTTATGGCATTATTAATTTTAAGGAAGAATAAAAAGCATATGTGGTCTTACCAAAAATTCAAACAGCTAATGAAAACTAAACCTGGAAAATATCTTTTGAAGGATCAAAATTGAAAGAAATCCACAGTAAGTTCTCTAAGAATCCAAGAAAGACTTAAGCGGTTGTAATTTAAAAGAGCAAGCAAGTGAAAGAATACAGAAGAGATAAGATACACAGAAAGAAAGCATGTTCTTCAATGTGGTGAAAAGCACAAGGGGGGACTAGATGTGTCAGTTTAGGGGGAAAGTAGAAGCTAATGGCTACAGATACATAAAAGTTAAAAATAATGTAAAGCCATTGTTAATTCTTTATTAAGAAATTTGTATAGCATATGGCATATATTATGTGACAAAAGCTACTGAGATTTGACACATTTAACAATTGCAAAACCTCTTCCACAGCATCAACATGGCAAGAAAAACTAATTAGAGGGAATTTGATGGGAAAGTCCAAGAGTTCATAAACAGAGTCAGTTTGTCTACTAAGAGAATTATGTATGGTCAGAGTCATTCAGAATGTCAAGGTTTGAATATGAGAGTATATTTGCCAGGAGGACTGTTTGTTATGTAAAGAAGAACCAAATACAGAGACGTATTAAGTGTCAGCAGAAGCAACTCGTTCTAGATCTTGACTTGACATTGTCACTGGGATGGATAAACACATAATAAAATACTGTCATCAGAATTTGTTCATCAGTGATGGAATTGGCACATTAAGAATCACTATACAAACATCTTATGGTATAGAAATGTAAATAAAGTAACGTGTGGGAGACATGAAGATAATACTGAAACTTAATGATGCATGTCATGACCAACACTTTCACAATCTTAAAAACTCTGCCATATTTCCCTGCGCATTTTTGTTTCTCAAGTGATGCATCTTAGTCAAGTGAGTTGCTCAGCATTTAATGACTTTTGCCAACAAGCCTGAGGTTCAGAATTCAGTCTCAATGAATCACATGGAATAAGGACAGAATGAATTTCCTCAAGTTGTCCTTTGACTTTCATGTACAGCACCCACATCTGTGCACTGACAAATACATATATGTGATATTTTGTTTTAAATTACCATCTGAAATATTTTTATACTAGTATGCCAAGTAATAAATATAATATATAGCCAAAACTAATATGACAAGAGTATATCTTTCACAACTATATTTACTAATGTTTTCCAATGATATGACTTTTAAAAGAACAAAACTTTTTAATTTTAAACCTCATCATAGAACTTAATTTTTTATAAACTACACATATTTTTGGAAAATGTTTTTGCAGGATGTTTCTTCATTAGACCTTTTTTGTGGGCTTCTAAATGCAAAGTTGAAAAAATTATGCAATAAAATGATATCCCTGGTTTGGTGTTATCATAAACACAAGGTATCCGTGGTCACAATCCCTCACATAAAGGCATGAAGCTCACATGCCCAAAGTCTTCATCATTTGGACATCAGGTTACACAATTAAATGAGTAAATTACTCTTATTTCTTAAGAAGGAGTGTGATTTTATTATTATTGATAAATGAAGAAAGAATGCTCAATAAAACAGACAAATGATACAACGTATCCTATCCTAACTTAGAGTCTGAATTATTTGGAATGCATAGTCATAATTTAAAGTGTGAGGTCAGACACACACAAAGAGAGACAGAAACAGACAGATACAGACACACAAACCCATGAAAACTCAAAGAAAAACAGATACACAGAAAGACACAGGGAGAAACAAGCATATAGAGAGAAACATGCACATACTTGAAGTAAAGTCAAAGAAGTTGACTTGACTTGATCACATTTGTTCAAATATTGGTTTGGTCATGTGATTGTCTCAACAGACCAGAATGTCTTATTTGTTTTAATTTTTTCTCTCACTCTTTCACTGAAAATTTGATGTCAAAATCTCTTTGTGGGAGTAAAAGCACTTTGTTATAGCCTTAAGGGTTGAATGAAATAATTAAAACTTAAAAATGCTTTCTGCAATGTGAAAAGAGATAATGTTTACTAATATCTTTGAGAGCTTAACTGGGTGAATACGGTACAGCAGCACAAGCACTAGGAAAGCTGAAAGACAGGTTTACTATGCTAGTAAATCTCTAAACACAAATGAGAGCTGGAAATGAAAGTAAGGGCAGAATGGACAGCTCCCCGAAACTAGAACAGCTCCTAATGGGTATTTTTTATTTATACAAGTATATCCTCTCATATCATACTATTCAATAGATTTTATTCAATACAAATATCTTTTGAGAGTCTCCCCTTTTCATCTACACAGGAAAACATTTCTTTGAATATCAAATTATTCATCTGAAGGTTAGTTAAATATTCAACTGCTTTTAAATATTTACTTTTCCTTATTATGTGGGTATGAAGTTTTTGGCAATTGTGGCTTTCCAGACCTGGGTGCTGATAAGCAAACTCATGTCCTCAAGAAACACGACGCATAATCCTAACTACTATGCCTCTCTAGACACATTTCACTATTTTAGCTAAAATAATTTCTCTCTTAGTAATTCAGAAAGTCAGGGTTGGAGAAAAGGCTCAGTGATTAAGAGCACTGGCTGCTTCTCCAGAGGAATCGAGGTTCAATTCCCAGAACCCACATGGCAGCTCGCAACTGTCTCTAACTCCAGTTCTGGGGGAACCAACAGCCTCACACAAACATACATGCAGGTAAAAGACTAATGCTCACAAAATAAAAAAGAAATTTAGAATGTCAGGTTGATGATTAGAAAACATAAACTCAGTGTAAATATGTTATGATCTCTCTACATTAAGTAGTGCTTATAATTCTTCCTAGAGAAAAACTTGATGTGATGTCTAGACACATCATCCATTTAAGACATCCTGCAGAAAAATATTTAAGAGTCTTAGTTCTGTGACTACTAAAGAAAAGATAATTATATTTTAATGTGAGATTTTTTATTATTTTTAGAGTAATTATAGCTAAAAGCAAATATAGTTCACTCTCATGAATGTATGATGCATCATTATTATTGCATTCATTAAACATTTGTTTTTATGGAGGTTGGCGATATAGCTCTGTTGGGAGAGCACTTTCTTTACATACATCAACCCTGGGTTCAATATTCAGAACAACATAGATTAGGTACTATTTTTTTCACATATGCCAGGATTTGGAAGCAAGAGGATTCTAAGTTCAAAGGCATTCTTAGTGTAGTAAGTTTGAGACCATCTGGTTGTATGAAAAGTTGGAAGGGGGAGTCTTTCAAATAAAATGACAAGAAATCTTGATTTCTGTGTTTAGTCCAAATCTGTCCCTTAAACCTTGTTCTGTCTCTCTATGCCCTTACAAGGTCATATCCTCTCAAAGCCAAAATGTATTAATCTCTGGTATGCCAATGTTTTTGAGAGAGAGAGAAAAAAAGAGAGGGTAAAGGAGAGATAGAAGGAGTGTGTGTGTGTGTGAGTTAATTTTTTAAGAAATTTCCAAGTTCTTATTTTATGCCTATGTGGAACTCAAATACACATTCTTACACATAAAGACAAGATTTTTTAACAAATGAGTTTATCAAAGCAGCATCAAACTATTTTATATGATGATCTCCATTTGCTGCAAAGTAAAGCTTCTCTGATGAGAGATGGCTGCTACAATTATTGTGGATATAAGGATACAAATTGCAACCTAGTAAAGAATTATGTTGATGTCCAATTGACAGTAACAGTTTCTTCTCTAATGTGAGTGACCTCATCAGACCCAGGAATATGGCTGTGTTCTCAGTAGCAGGTGTGATGACAATTCTTGTTGTCAACTTGACTAAACCTGGAATTAACTAAAACCCAAGTGTCTCAGCACACCTGTAAAGGATTTTTTTTCTTAATAAATCATTTAAAGTGGGAAGACTAATTTTTAATCCAGATCTTTTGAAGTGGCAGATCTTCCTTTAATGTGGGCCACACCTCCTTGTGGCAGCCTATATAAGGGACATGGAGGAAGGATAGTCTTGCTCTTTGGCTGCTTGCCCTTGCACTGGCAAGTTGATTTCTTCTCTGGCATTAAAGCATACTTCTTCAGAATTCTGGTGTATACTGAAGACCAGCTGAGACATCAGGCTCATGGCTGAACAGCGACTGAATTCTTGGACCTCCTGTAGGTACAGAGACATTATTTCATTAGCTGGATCATAGCCTAGTTTATACTATTCTAATAAATATCCTTTGTATATTTAATCAATTTTATGAATATCATTCCTTTAGAGAATCGTGAATAATAATAGACCACACATGATTTCCTTCAGTTGAGTGGGACCTTCAGTCTCATTAGACAGCTATTAGTTACCCATGAGAGGTGAGTGCTGATTTTGTACATTCATGGATATTTTGTCATGTTGGTCATTAGTTTGGTTCATAGGTGTTAAAGTTTCATCGAACTGTTTGATCACTTCTCTCTCTTGGCTCTTTGTGTGCTGTTTTCCAGTACCATGAAGGCTACACTTCAGGTAAGAGACTATCAGGACTACATCAGCTCCAAAGATCCAAGAATTGCGTCCTAAAGGTGCCATGTTCTACAAGAGAGGGATCACCCTCAATTCCTGAGAGGCAACTGAAGATGACTATATATTCATCTATGACTAGTTTTATAGCCTAGAATATTTCAGGAGAAACTTGGAATACCATAACCAAGGTATAGTTTCTCATGCCTGGTACTGAATTTTGGTTAGTCTGTATTTCTTGTGGGGAGCAATATCAACCCATGTGCCATTATTCCATGTGTGTGTTTAGTATATAATTTTAGGAACTTATAAAAATAATATGCTTCTTGGAATCTTTATCAAACAATCCTAATGTTATTTGTCCCTTGACCCACCTTCTTCGTCTATATCAAATATCATCTATCCTCACCATTAGGAGACTCCTTCCTATTTTTCTGTTTCCCATATCATTTTACCTTATTCTGCTAGTTTCTTCTCAAGTGCCCTGTCCAATATATCCTCTCCATTTATACTTTCCCGGCTTCTGTGGTTACTCCATGACATAAAGTCACATGTATGGATTTGGAGCTAGAAACCACAGAAGAGAGAAAATATGCAACTTTTGTCTTTTGGCTTTTGGGTACCTCACTCAATACAGTCTTTACTAGGTACATCCATTTATCTGCAAATTTTATCATGTTTTATTTGTTCAAAACAACAAATGGAGGCCATTACAAAATACAACTGAACACAAAACAGATATTAATGAATTATAGGGAATCCAGTCCGCAAAATGCATCTTCATCCCAGCTACTGGATCTATGGCTCAGGGAACATTCCAGAAGAGTAAAAGAAAGACTGTTTTTAAGAACCAGGATACCAGGAAATATGCTATAAAAATAGTCTCCTCTAGAAATGATTGCATAAACAAAATGAAAACAATGTAAATATCAATTAATGCATTAATGTGGAAGGGTGAAAAATCAAGAGGTCATACTCACAGACAAAGAGCTACAGGAAACTAAAGACTGCTGGAAGGAGAAATAATTACTTCAGGGGATGAGCCCTTTGTTGGTTATCCAATGAAGAATGGTCAGTTATGAAACCACATAGAGACAAACAAGAACAAGTTGTTTTTATATATTTGTGCACAAGCACACACACACACACACATATATATACAAACACACAGACTCATATACATACATATATGTAACAATAATAAAAAAAGATTGTACCAACTTGAGATGGTCTAATTTTGGGAATTGGTTGAAGGGTGGTTTTCTTGTAGGGGCTAGAGAGAAGATGAGTGAAATGAAAGTGACTTAATTCTGTTTTAATTAAAAAATATTTTTAAATATTTTCAAAACTGTCTGATTTAATTAGTTAAATTGTGAGTTGACTAATACAAGCATAATTTTGCCTAAAAACATCATTTTTTCCACTTAAGAGTCCAGCAAAAATTTAGCTTTTAAATTCTTTTTTTAATATTTATTTATTTATTATGTGTACAACATTCTGTCTGTGTGTATGCCTGCAGGCNGGACCTTTGGAAGAGCAAGCAATGCTCTTAACCTCTGAGTCATCTCTCCAGCCCCAGCTTTTAACTTCTTATATCCATTTTAGCTGCTTTAAAACAAACCAGTGTTGAAAGCATTCAAGGACATTTATATCTTTACAATGTTCATACAGTTTTAATTTTCATATACATTTATTCAGTCCTTGTTTTGTTTCTCAATGCTGGTTAAGACATTTTTGCAATCTGTTTTTTTTCGCCTCTAGCATTCAGGATATCATTTTTTCTGTCTTTTACATGACAGATTTAAATAGCTAATTAAAAAGAACATGAAAAATGTTTCTTGATTTCTGTATACTGGGGCTATTTACAGAGATTCAGATCACAGACAAAGAATTAATATATACTTAGACATCTGTGAAGTATGCGGACTTCTGAAAAAACTAATAAAATTATTTCTAAATAAGAAAAAAGAGGACACAAAGCATAGAACAGCCTGTATACAGTGGTGTATGCCTTCCTTGTGTGTTCTCATGTGAAACATGGAAGTTTTTGCATCCTCTTCTCCATGAATTTCAAACAATAATTTCTGAGTGTCAGTTATGAACCCAGTCACTTAGCAAAGAGAGATTTTAGACTTTTTTTTAATTCTAGCACAATGGTATATCATAGGAGCTGTTGGATCTAAGAGGTTTTAAAGAAAGACAGAGTATGCTTAGATTTACAAACTGGGAGCAAATACAGAGACATAATGCACATCTCAGTGGGTGGAAAGGTACAAAGATGGATTGAATCATCTCAGTGTGTGGAGGCAAGCACACGCATGGAGAGATGCACCTGGGTGTGTGGAGGCAAGTACACGCGTGGAGACATGCATCTGGGTGTGTGGAGGCAAGCACACGCGTGGAGAGATGTGCCTGGGTGGGTGGAGGCAAGCACACACATGGAAAGATGCACCTGGGTGTGTGGAGGCAAGCACACACATGGAAAGATGCACCTGGGTAGGTGGAGGCAAGCACACACATGGAGAGATGCACCTGGGTGTGTGGAGGCAAGTACACACATGGAGATGCACCTGGGTGGGTAGAGGCAAGCACACACATGGATAGATTCACCTGGGTGGGTGGAGGCAAGCACACACATGGAGAGATGCACCTGGGTGTGTGGAGGCAAGCACACACATGGATAGATTCACCTGGGTGGGTGGAGGCAAGCACACACATGGAGAGATGCTCCTAGGTGGGAGGAGACAAGCATACATGTAGAAGAATGCATATCAGTGGGTAGAGACAAGCACACAGGTAGAAGGATGCATCTCAGTGGGGAGAGACAAGCACACAGGTAGAAGAATGCATCTCAGTGGACAAGTGCAAATGCAGAGAGGGAAAAAGGCATCTGACAGAGTGGAGGCAGGTACATAAAATGCAAGGGTGCACTCATAGGTAGAAGCATATATATACAAAATTACCTCTGGATTCAACATGCTTCTTTCTGTTTGCAAATTTCCTCTCATAATTTTCTTTCAACTCTCCTAAAAATAGATAACAGATGAACTAAGATTAAATTTTCCTATTTTAATGGGAATATGATTAAAATAAAAAGATACACAAACATATTACAGGCAAAGTAAGAATAGGCAATAATGATTATTAGAGTTAAGACTATAACTTGGAATGATGTTTATGTATATGTAAGATAACACATACTAAACAAAAACAACTATTAGTGAAATAATATTTGATATGTGTTTCACAGTATCATTTGCTTTTATGGGTAATAGTAATAGCAAACATGAAATTTTATCTGGAATAATGAAATAGTAAAATAAACATTTCACAAGTATTTCGAATCTGATTTATAATACACACAAAATATGCCTCGTATCTCCACAGCAAAGTGCAATTTTGAAAACTTGGAGAGGGCAAGGTGATGTTTGTTATGACCACATTTAGTAAAAGTTCACCTCATGCAATGCCTTAGGTGTTATAAATTACTCTATTTTGCAAACATTATTTGTCACCAGATGCCTTATTTTCATAGAAATCAATTTTCCATAATCTCTGGAATGATTAAATTACAAGTACAATTTTGTGAAATGCATATAAAATCACTAAGTTTTAAAATACTTAACTCTAATTATTTTCAAGTGTGTCCCTTATGAGGGGAAATATGAGTGACAGTAATGTTAAATGATGGAATATTAAACAATTCTGTGTAAAACTATGTGGTTAATTTACCTTTGCGTGTAATTCGTAGACTGGATGTATCGACTCCTAGGAAAAATGAATCATGCCCCGTCCTTCCTAATTGCAAAACTGTCAAACTCTTACCTTGGCAAGCCGTGCCCCGTTTCGATGGCTGCTCAAAGAAATCAGTGCTGATGAGAAGACTCATGCCAGGAAGTTTAGCAATTAATTTCTACATTGATCTCTGGAATTCATCCAAACTTTTCAAAACTGAAAAGAACCTTGCCTACTGACATTTAATGAATGTAATTCCAACCAAGGTAACAGCTTGACTAAGAAAAGATAATATTAACTAAATTTAGTTTTATGCCATGCAATTCCTATTTCATGTGTTATGTAATGTACATTTTTAATAGTGTAATATATTTATTTTAAAATAAAAAACAAGATTGGTGCTTGTTTTATTATTATCTACCTTGAATCAGAAAATAATTTTAATTTTAACATGGATGCATAATGAAATGTGTACAGAATTATTGAAATTATTCTTCTTGAGAGTCCTTGTTCCATGCACCATACATACACTATCAGTAAGTATTACCTAATATTTCTCGTTATTTTTCACTATTTTTTAATCCTTGATCATTCAGACACAGACTCTAAAACAACTATCTTCACATTAATGATTCAGATATCTATTAGAGTTAATTTATTGGTTTCCTAGAGCATCCATGACAAATACACCAGACTGTATATCTCAAGCACAAAGAAATTTTATTAGCTACTGGGCTCAAGATTGATGTTTCAGAAGATTTTCTCTCTTCCAATAGCTTTATGACCAGTTAGCTTATAGCTATCTTCCTTCTGTGCCATGTGTGAGGTGTCCTCTGTTTATATGTACCCAAAGTGTCTATGTACCCTCATTTCTTCTTTTCATTAGAGCAATGACCACTTTGGACCATGGTCAATTTAGGTAAATTCATTTTATTTTAAAGATTTTTGTGATCAGTAGTGCTAAATTCTGAGTTGCTTGTCTTTCTACTAGGAGTTTACAGAAAACACATTTCAGCTCATAACTACTGTTTCTCTAGCAGAAAAATATCCTGTCACACTTTCAATAAGACTGTAAATTTAAATTTCACTCCACTGTAAACTTAAAACAAAAACACATCTGTCATGGTTGCAGAGATGGATCAGTGGTTAAGATTGTGTGTTGATCTTGGATAGGATTGAGTCCAGTTCTCGGCAACCTTGTCAGCACTAACTGCTTATAACTCCAACTCCAGGGGCATCTAACACCATTGTCCCAAAAAGTAATGTAAACACACACACACACAGACACACACACACACACACGCACTTTAACAGTTTGGACATATTTAATGAGATATGATCCAATGGAAAAGCACACTCATTGATAGTCCAATGCCAAAGATTCAGTTGTTGATGCTAATAAAAGCTCCTGACCCTCTAGCCCACTTTTATTCTACAGCATCCACCTTTATGGTGCATAATTTATTATTCCCCATTTGTGAACCTATTGCTGATGTGGGATTCCCCTCTGTATGCTGTGAATACCATTAGTGAATAAAGAAACTGCCTTGGCCTGTTGATAGGACAGAACTTAGGTATATGGGGAAAACTAAACTGAATGCTGGGAGAAAGGAGGCAGAGTCAGGGAGAAGCAATGTAACCCTTGCTGGAGACAGATATGGGATAGAACTTTACCTGGTAAGCCACAGCCATGGGACAATACACAGATTAATAGGGATGATTTAGTTTAGGATATGAGTTAGCCAGAAATACGCTTAAGCTATTGGCCAAACAGTNATACCATTAGTGAATAAAGAAACTGCCTTGGCCTGTTGATAGGACAGAACTTAGGTATATGGGGAAAACTAAACTGAATGCTGGGAGAAAGGAGGCAGAGTCAGGGAGAAGCAATGTAACCCTTGCTGGAGACAGATATGGGATAGAACTTTACCTGGTAAGCCACAGCCATGGGACAATACACAGATTAATAGGGATGATTTAGTTTAGGATATGAGTTAGCCAGAAATACGCTTAAGCTATTGGCCAAACAGTATTACAAATAATATGGTATCTGTATGATTATTTCGGGAGTCTGTGTGGCAGGGAAACGAACAAGCAGCCCCTTACTACATGTTGCTGTCAAATCAAAATCTTTACAAAGCTAAAGAATTTCAGTTCAGGCCTGGAGAGATGGCTCAGAGGTTAAGAACACTGACTGCACTTCCAGAGGTCCTGAGTTCAGTTCCCAGCAACCACATGTTGACTCACAACCATCTGTAATGAGCTCTGGTGCCCTCTTTTGCCAAGCAGGAATACATGCAGGCAGAACATTGTATATGTATTAAATATATAAATTTAAAACAAAAGAATTTCAGTTTGAATCATACTGGTACTTAGCATACTACCTCCTAATTTAGACAAAGTCATCATTGGAACAAATAATTGAATTGATTGATGCAATTTTACTTGTATCTTTGAAAGTTAAATAGAATATCTGTCTGGCAATAATATTCTTCTGTCAGTTGGCTCCCAGGTGACCACAGTGACTTCTCATAGACTTTTCCAATTGTTCCACCACATCTTTTTTTTTTAAGAAATGCTTTACCTTTAGGCTTCTGATTTAATAATCTTTTATCTTAGGCTTATGTGTGCAAATGGTTTCAATATTAGAGAATGATTAATACATTTAGGTAAGAAGAAGATTAATTTCCACCCCCTGTATTGTCGATTTTAATCTTAAGGATGAAAAGTGATGACAGATAAGATATCGCACACTAAAACTAGGCTGACAAAAACCTGCATGGCTTCCTCTGTGAACCACTTAAGTGGCTCTCAGTCTTCCTAATTCTGTTACCCTTTAACACAGTTACTCCTGTTGCACTAACCCCAATTATGAATTTTTTTTGTTGCTACTTCATAAACTGTAATTTTGCTTCTGTCATGAATTGTAATGTAAATATATGATATGCTGAATATCTGATATGTGATCCATTTGAAAGGGTCATTCAATTTCCTAAGGGGTTGTGACCCACAGGTTGAGAACCACTGATCTAGTTGCTCAAGTCCTGAATTTCTCTGAAGAATCCAGGAACCAAGACTGACTCAATACAACCGTTGATTATGAGGCTCTTGGATTCTTAAGATTCATATTAAAAGGTGACTTTATACAGTTTGACTTGAAGAGCATAATCCTTGGTTATGACAGAGTTATTTATCAGGGTTTATAATATGGCTGTGAATATGGGTGCTGGATTTCAGCTACCAAGGTTGTAAAGAGACTTGTATGTGCATGCTCACTCTCTCTTAAATTGCTAGGCCTAGAAACTTTAAGATGGTGCTCTGGAAAGATATCTGAATGGTTCCTACTGTTGGCCATTGAGAGCAAATGCACCTTATTGTACCCACAAGAGTGACAACCCTAAATCTGTTTGATAAATCTATACTTTACCCAATGTATACATTGTATTTTAATTTTTTTGATTTCTCCTCCTTTTATTTTTTGTTCTTTTAATTATTTACTTATTTATGGAATATGGTCAAGCAATGTGTATATCCTAATATTGGCCTCTGTATTGCTGAAAACGTTGTAGAACCTTGAAAATATTCTGACATTGACCCTGTTCAACTTGCAATAAAATGAAATATATATGTATATAAGTATAAATAGCATATCTAGAACTTTGACTACTTTGTACAATTATCAAGTCAGATAGATATTAAGAGAATTTGTCATTGCAATTTCATTTTAAGAAGATGACAGAATTTTTTAAATGAGATTTTCATTGCAGGTGATATAAATTAGACATTTCTAATCTTATGGTTGTTATTGCTGTGATGAAACACCATGGCCAAAAACTTAGGGAGGAAAGGGTTTGTTTGGCTGTACTGCGTAGCCCTATTCATCATTGAAGGAAGTTAAGACAAGAATGCCAGCAGGTCAGGAACCTGGATGCTGAGCCCATGGTGGCAGGGATTCTGCTCCCTGGCTTGCTCCCCATGACTTATTTAGCTTGCTTTTGTATAGAGCCCAGGACCACCTGCCCAGGGATGATACCACCCATAATGAGCTGGGCTCTCCCCATCAAATACTAATTCAAAAACTGCTCCACAGGTTTGCTTACAGCTCCATCTTATGGAAGCATTGAGATTGCTTCCTCTTAGATGAGTTTAACTTGTGAAAAGCTGATATAAAACTATTCAGCAAATTTACCTTCACATAATATATTCCCAATAATTTCAAAAAAATACTAGGGATGACCTTATAACTATCCAGCTAAGACTAGGATGACTAAGTTTAAAAGTTTTAAAATCATGTTCCTTGTCCATCACTTTTACTTTAATTTTGTCTTAAGTTATTATTCAGCAGTATTTACCTTCCAAAAATTTAAGAAAATAATGCCCCAAATTTAAAAATTAAGTTGAGAAGATATTAATTGTGTACATTGCTATGAAGTCTTCTGCAATAAAAGTTTAATCTTGTATTGAGCTATACCATCTTGTAACCTCATTTTATTCTTTTGTTTTGGTTTGTTTGTTTATTATTTTTGTTGTTGTTTTTTGAAACAGGATTTCTCTCTGTAAGAGTCCTAGCTGTCCTAGAACTAGCTCTTGTAGACCAGGCTGGTCTCGAACTCATGGAGAGTCACCTTCTCTGCCTCCCAAGTGCTGGGATTAAAGGTGTGTGCTAACACCACCCAGCAATTTTATTTTTGAAGAGACACCAAACTGAGATTGCCACAAACAGACATACTTTTCTTCGTATATCTCATTTGAGAAGTTTTGTGTTTGTCAAATTAAATTTACCAATTTATTGGTCTCATTAATATCATTATGAAAGTTCACTTCCTTATTAGGTCATTGCTGAGATTTCATCTATGTTCACTTGATGTTTGTGAACTAAAATAATTTCCACCTAGTATAATTTGACAAAAATCACTGAAATTATTTTTTCCCAGTATCTTTTTTATTATTATTAAAAATTTCCACCTCCTTCCCTCCTCCCATTTTCCTCCC
>LOJH01030587.1:812-17196 GCA_001685095.1 Ellobius talpinus | reverse complement strand
AATATTGTAACTGTAATTCTTGCTTGATACTTGTTTTGTTATATATAATTTTACCATGTTAAAATTAAAACCTTCCTTTTTATTTAGACAGAAAAGGAGAGGTGATGTGAAAAGTCCTTTTGCATATGTGTTACTTTTATTTGTTAATGAATAAAGAAGCTACTTTGGCCTGTGATAGGACAGAATAGAAATAGGATGAAAAACTAAACTGAATGCTGTGAAAAAGAAGGCAGAGTCAGGGAGAAGCCATGTAGCTGCTGCTGAGGAAGATGCCTGTTCTGAAGCCTTCCAAAACTTTGCCAGTAGGCCACCATCTCATGGTGATGCACAGATTAATAGAGATGGGTTAGTTTAAGATATAAGAGTAAGCCAGAAATATGCTTAATCTGTTGGCAAAACACTGTTATATACAATATAGTTTCTATATGATTATTTTGGATTTGAGCTGTCAGAAATGAACAAGAGGCCTCCTCCCACACTCTACCACCTGAAAATATCTCATGATATACTTGATATTCTTGCTGAAAACTTATCATTCACCAATTTTATTGCCTGCTAGGAAGTGCCTCAATGTATGGACAGTTAATAAGTTTAGGCAGAATTTATCCTTCCCTTCTTCATAATGAGGAACATTCATATCCTTTTTTTATAATTATCTTACCACTGTGTTATGCTCCTGCTTTGATGTTCTACCTCACAAATACACCAAAAAAAACCACTCCAAGTGAATGTGACCCCAAATCTCTGGAAGTTTTATTCAAAGTAAATCAAAATTGACTTTTATAGGAATTGTATCAAGTGATAGAACATCTGACTTGTACAAATGTCAGTTCTTGTACTGAAGTTGTCAATAATATGCTTTCTATTATTTTAGGGTTTATTCAATTTTAAAAATTATTTCATTTCTCTTTTGAGATTATAATTCTATCATCTCTTCCCCTCTTTTCTCCCTCCAAGTCCTCCCATATACCCATCCTTTCTGTCTTTTAAATCTATGGTCTCCTTTTAAATTGAAATTACATTCATATATCTATATGTATAAAACATATTCATAACTACACACATATGATCCACTCTATATAATGTTACATGTATGTATGTTTATAGGGACAAGCATTTGGTGTTGGGTATCCAATTGGTATGCTTTCTGATGTCATATTTAGTGTTCCTCCACTTTCAAATTTTGATACTAGTTGTTATAAGTTCCATTTTCTCTGCATTATTGTTTTTTTAGATTTGTCTTCTAAGATAAAAATTGTTATTGTTACTTTTCAGTCATACAATATCAATAGTTTAACTGCTATTTCTTCCATATTAATTATTTCTTTTGTCATATATTTCTGAAACTGTTTAACTTTGCCTTTTAAAAACATTTTTTGATACAGTATGTTTCTTTCAGCTTTAACTTCTGTTCTTACCAAAAAATTATTTTGCAAAAAATTTTCTTGAAAGCAGTGTTTTGCCACATTATGTATTGGACATGGTTTAAATATATCTTATACTTGTTTATTTTTAAATTTCTCTTTTATTGCTTTTGATCCATGGGTTATTGATATTTTTATCTTTATTTAATCTATAAACAGTTTTCTAAATGCAATCTGTAGAGTTTTCATCTTGTTTCTGTGTAGTTTAATTATAAATATCGTGTATTTGATCATGTTTGTTTCAACTCTTCAGAGAGGTATTGGTAATATACCTTTATCTTCAGGAGGGGCTAATAATTAGGTCATATGAGGCATCCTTCAAGGAAACTCAGGTGAAACTGTCCTAGCAATGTGCATAGATCTCAGGTTGAACCACAGTCTAAGCTCATACCACAAAGAATACTGTATACACAAGTGTAGCTATGTAGCACCCACTACATCAACAGACTTCCATGGTACTTGCAAATCTGATTCAGCCATAAATATAAGCTAGGCATTCTGACTTGTTAAAAATTTTCAATGTTTAATTATATATTGTTAAATAAAATAATTATAAACATAATATAAATATATTTATATATGATATAAATATAATGTTGTTTATATAGTTATAATATAAATTACAATATATATAATATAATTATTATATATAAATGCAAATAATAAACATTCCAAATAATTATGACCACACCATCACCTTGACTTCAATGGAATTAAAATGAAAACAAAATATCTGATGTAATATAGTGTCCTGTAATTTCAAAAAGGAAATTAGCTAATGTTTAAAGAAATAAAAATAATATGTGGAATTCCATTAATATCAGAATATCAACATTGCCTTACTAGTACCTTACAAGTACAGGATGCTCATTAACAGAACATCTCATGGACTCAGGTTTCTCCATGTAGGTACATGTAGGAACTGCAAAATGGATGAATTGAAAAGAATAAAAAGCAAGATGATCTGCATCATCATTATAGTGATTTCTTCCTTATAAAGTAGACTGGAATTTTACAAGGGTTTTAGGTTTATGTAAAAATTATGGAGACAATGGAGATATTAACATGGTGAAGATGTAAAGACCTGGCACACAAATCTGTGATGAAAGCTCTACACTGCATGCTGTGTGATTAATTCCTGAAATTCACAAGGTCTTTTGATGGCCAAGTTCTCATTCCCACTTAATACCTGCAAACAACTCCCATCTCTACATAGCCTTGAAGTTAAATGAACCAAAGAAGAGCTAGTTTGTCCCAAGGTAGTAGATTTTAATTTCTTGACAGTTGAGGGATTATTTAAATAAGTCAAATGGATATTCGTGTAGGCACCAGTGGGCATCTCATCCTTTTGGGACCAACATAATACCTCAGAAGCATGTTTAAAATCTTAATGCAAGTATTGTCTGCACACTTCCTGAAATTGTCATTACATTTAGATCTGCAGTTTCCAGCTGTATTTTAATATTTATCATTTTTTAATTTTCAGGTAGAGCTTAACAAATTAGTTTTGAAGCATCAATTTTAAAAACTATAAAAAACATTTTAAATAGTCATTTCAGAATTTTATTCATTTCAAAATACATACCATCCCTCCATCCCTCTCCCATCTATTCCCAGATATAGCCTCACCTTCCTTACTCATCCAACCTTGTGTCTTTTTCTTCCTATCAAGGCCAATTTAACATTATTGTATTGTGTGTATGTTTGCATGTGTTTGTGTGTGTGTGATATGCATGTGAGTCTGATGGGTATATAGATGTCAGAAGACAACTTTGTTGAGTTAGTTTGTTCCTTCTACCTTTACATAGGTTATGGGGATTGAGCTCAATTTCCCAGACTTGCACTGTTGAAATCATTACCTGCTGAACCTTTTGATGGCCATCATTTGACATGTTTAAGCTCCAATAGAAGCTCAGGGCCTGTTTAGTGCTTTATCATGAATTGTACTTGTAAATAATTTTGGCATTCATAACATGACATTTTTAAAGTATTTTAAATTCATTTGATCACTCTACCTTTTTCTAATATACATATTCATTTCTTTTAATGTTAAAAATAGTTTAAATTTTTTGAATTAAAAATTCAATAAATCTAGGATTAACATACTTATATATGAATATCTAAAAAATAACTATGTAGTACTCCATTTGAAAGTTAATCAATTTCAGGGAGTATATCATTTTAACTTCTAATTATCTACAAAAATTGCTTTGCATTCTTCAAAAGAAAATTAGGAAAATTAATGTACTTCATGCATGTAATCTTAATTGCATTTTTAATCAGGTCAAGATTTAGATTTTATAAACTTCTTAACACTATTTGATAAAATTCTTGATTGACAAAGGAGAATGTGTAAGCTTGCATAGATAATGGCTCTTTAATCATCTTTAGGGTTTTTATTCATTAAGGCAATATGATCTGTTTAATAAATTCCCTAGTCTCTCTAATTTAAACAGAAAGGAGCTTACATCTTCTATGTCTGAAGTCTGCTTTCCTGTCCTATAGATGGCTACTTTTTGAGTCGAGATTAGAGCCATATGTCTTTCATTTCTTGGATATCTGTCATTCAGAAGGACACTTGTTTTTGACCACAAAGGACAAAAAACTATATTAAAAAAGACATATTAATTAACTTTTGCCAGAGGTGCTACACAGTGCTTCCATTCCCTTCTCATGGTCAAATGTGGCCAGATGGCTTTCCCAGATTCCAAGTGAGAAGGAGAACAACTAAGTACATAACTGTCAGTTGAGCTCTTCTTTCATAATAAAAGTGCTCAGCACCAACAGGTAGCTGGTAGAATTCCAGCCAGTTTTACTCAGAAATCACGTGGATGTGTGGAGAGTTTGTCATATATTTGCTGCTAAGGATGGTCCTGTTTTATAACACATGTTATCTGTTACATTAACATTTTTTTGCCATGGTTTGATTGTCTGTGGTGTGGAAGACTATTAAGACCCTTGGAAGTCTAGTCAAGTTTATCAGAGATCTTGCTTCAACTGACCCAGAAAATGACCTTGTCATTGTATTTCTTTTTCAAATAATTAAAGGAAATATTGATATGCATTTGTACAAAGAGCAAGAAAATGTAATTGTTAGGTTTGTGGTGAACATTCAAACATTTTTTGCTATTAACAAGAGTTCCTGGGAGTTGACAAGAGTTTGTGGAAGTAAACAGAAATCAAGACTAGGTACATGTTGACAGTGATCTCATCATCGTTATGATCTTTTCTTTGCAGGGCTGGCATAAAGCTAAGAAGCATAACTAAATCCCTGGATTTTCTCATCCTGAGATTGCAGCAGTTTGGTTGCTCATCCACCTTGCTCAGGTGCAGACAGTCCCCAGCATTTAGACTTCCCATGTCTAGGGTATGCCCTAATGCATGTAGGAGCAGATAAACTGATGCAGCTCCAAGGCTAAGGGGACTGGTTTTTGTTTATCTGACCTCTGAAATATCCTTTCTTTTCAAAATGACCTTTTAAGGTTCCTTCCCTTGACCCCTACTGCTCCTGAGTTTGCAAATGAAGCACCTTGATGTTGATATTATTGTCCCAACAACAAAGCACCCCATGGATCAAACTGACCATTCTTCCTGGAGTATAACTATCCCTTGCCCCCCTCACCCCCAGTAAAGGAGCTGTCCTCTGACACAGTCTCCCAGCTGTTTTTCCCCTTTTTACTCACTGCAGCTCAGGATCATCCTTTGACCCCAGCCATGGTTGGCCCTGATACCCCAACCCTGCCCCTGCCCCACAGTAGAGTATGTGCTCAATAGTCCAACCTTTCCAGGACTACGTAGGACTTGAGTCTGTTAATCCTGTTCAATGTAATTGAGTGTCACCACCAGACAATATATTTTATGATGACTGCTTGAAAGTTAAAGCAAAGATAATATAACTTAATAGCTTTTAGAATTTAATACAAAGAAATTATATCACATCATTATATGAAATGATATTGTATAAACCCACAGCTTATTCTATACACAGCAATACAGGCATACAAAAATTAAGATCTCAAACAAAATGCATCATAAAATTAAGTGAGATTTCTTAATTGTAATTCAAGAATAAGTTTTCATAATTATGGTTTATGTAATCCTCTTGACATATTTTCATTCTGCTTCTAAATAGCAGCTCTGATAACATGCCCCACATATGTAGGTCATCCAATATCTCTTCCCAGACTACAATCTGAAAAGAAAACCAAGAAGTTTCTGGGGAAGGCATGTAAAATTTGCAAGCATGCAAGTAGGTGGCCTTTGTGCAATATTCACTCACTGTAACTACAAAAAACATGCTCATGAAAGTATAGGATGTGTACTCAACCAGAGGACAGAACATTTTAACTAGGGTAAAATCTTGCTGTATAGAAAAATCATATTAAATTAAGCAATAGCATCATTGATGATATTGCTTAATTTAATATGATTTTTCTATCCAAAGATCCAAAGTTAGGTCAAATGTGTATGTCAGCATTTCTTTCTCATGAAGAGCTGCCTGAAAGACAGAGCTCACACCATCTCTTCAAGACATTATTAAAATGGATGTTTCAGGCTGCTGGTGATTTAACTCCAATACTCTATTAACAGCAGTTTCTCACTTTTAGGTATTTTCCAGTTGGTGTAAACATTATAAAGCCTTGGGATTTATTTTTTTGTTTTATTGCTAAAGTAAAAAATCTGAACCACCTTAGTTCCACGTATCAAGCTGATCACATGAAGCTTACTGTGAAGTGATGCAGATCTGAATTATTTACAGGAGGATGCCTCTGTTCTCTGCAGTGTATTTTATGTTGTAAGCTTATTTTATAATAATTGAAACAGATAAATTGAAAATACTAAATTTACCTTTTTCCTCAAACAATATGCTCCTTTGGTTGGTAATGGTAATACAGGGAATGTGTATAACAAAGACTATAGGCAAGGCTTCTCTGCCAGAGTTTTTAGAAGGACAATAAAAGTTAAGAAATAAAAATAAAATAAATAAATAAATAAATAAATAAATATTAAAATGTAATGGTGATACTGTCCACATTTGCTCTTTGGCTTTCTCATGTTACTCTTCCAGGACCTTGAGATTTCTTCTTTAACTTTTTTCTGGAAATGTTATTAGAATTTTATAAAGGAAATCATTGAATCAAGATTAAAAATAGAAACATATTTAAACTTGGCAGAAACTCACGGTTCAGCCCTTTGATCTGTGCACAACCTCTATATCAAGCACTTCACATTTCAAATTATAAGTCCCCTGACAGGCAGATTTCTAGATATTCTTCTTCACATAAGTTAGAGATCTGGTGTGGGAGGTCCTCCTGTCTATGTGTTTCTTTTATTGGTTAATGAGTAAAGAAACTGCCTTAGCCTATTGATAGGGTAGAACTTAGGTAGGTGGGGAAAACTGGATGGAATGCTGGGTGAAGGAAGGCAGAGAGAGAGACACCATGGAGCCACCACCAGAGTTAGACATGCTGAAACTTTGCCGGTAGGCCACGACCTTGTGGTGATGCACAGATTAATAGAAATGGGTTAAATTAATATGTAAGAGTTAGCCAACAAGAAGCTAGAGCTAACTGGCCAAGCAGTGTTTTAATCAGCACAGTTTCTGTGTGGTTATTTCATGCCTAAGCTAGCCAGGTGGCTGGAAAGAACAAGTGGCCATCCCTCCAACAAATTGGGGTGGCTGAGAACCAACAACCAGCTCTCTCCTTTAGCAGAAATCATTTTATAGACACTCACATTGGGCTATAGCTTTTCTTCTCCAGCAAACAAACAGATTTTGTGTTTTCTTTTTATTTCTTTCACACATATACTGTGGAAATTATTCAGCCTGAGATTATTGCTGACTAAAGCTCATTCATATTTGCACTGCAAAGCCAAAGTTACAGCAGCTAATCCAAGAGGTCAGTCCATGAAGGATTATCGAAGGCAAAGTTTAGCATATAGAAGTCAAAGATCATGCAACTTCCCTACTGAGCCCTCTGTCAATGTGTGCTTACTGTCACTGTGAAGGTGTACCATACAAGAACACATTAAAAGTAGGGTAGATTTACCTGTCCCGAACAGGCTCTGAAACACTTGCTGTGTGTTCACAATAAACTTAACTGGCCCATTCAATGCTACAATTTAACTGTGAGACCAGGTCACAGTGTGTATGGAGTTTGAACATCTCTTTGTTTTAGGAAAATGCCTCTCTGCTAAAAATCCAAGCATGCATTCTTTGTTATTTATTTTTATGAGATTCCTGTGAGGAACAGACAGCATAAAGCTCATAATCCATGTTTTATGAATAAGGGAGTCATAAAAACAAAGGAATTGTTTGATAAATTGCAAAATGAAAATGAATCTCATAAGAACAACCAACCATGATAAATACTCTTTTCTTCTGGTTGTATCAAATCTTGGAAGGAAATAAATGATTTTAAATATTTGATTCTATTTATAAATATACAATTTACAATTATCTTTAGAAAAAATCTCTATATATTTTAGCAATACTATTAGTGAGGCTTACATCCATGTTATAGATATTTATAGATATGGAAATACTTAGATTATTTAAATTATTTTTAAAGGAAATTTTTAATATTTTGAAAAGTTTTCAATTTGGCTCTTAGTACATGCAGTTAAAGCATATACAGATGTTAATATCCATTTATATTCAGTTAAATATGTTACATTAAAATAAAGGCAAATGCATTTGGCTTATTAGTTGTGCAAATTCATTTTTCCATTCCCTGTATCCTTGAGGCTATTATCTGTTATATATTTGAAGAGCTGCCTGGTGTTCTGCTACTGAACCCCTTCCCTGCTCACCTTTGTTTCAGTGAAGTTGCCTCTGTAGAGTAGGTATATCACGGGGAGGGGGGTTTGGGGCACTGCTCCATTTAGTGCCCTCAATCAAGATTTACAAATCTACAAATAGATTGTTTCTTTCACGTAGTAAACCAGGGCTTAGTAAACTACCACATAGATATATTTTATTTTCTGAAAATATCTCTTGGTCCCCAAACCGCATTTAGAATATGTTTTGAGATCCTTTAAGTCCATACACTTAACCTACCATCCTACTGTGTGCTGAACCTGTGCATTTTTAGCCTGCCTTTAAGAGAACATTGTAACACATCTTAATGGGCTTTGCCTTTCCTATTTAGTCAGTTTTTACCACCTCAGGCAAATGCATAGTTTTAATCTTGCATTATTTACTTTTTCATGCCTGTGATCTTTTAAGAAAACATTCATAAAACTCTGTCGTAGTTTAAGAATTTCATGGAAGAATGTTAGCAGTGAAGTTAGGATATGAAAAAAAACCCTGTTGTTTCTTTGCCCATTGTGTTATGGGTAGCAGAAAAGCTGAAATTTTCTGATGGAATAGCTCTCTTCTCTGCCAACATGGCCTGTACCTTTTGAATTTCAGGTGATGTGATGTTAACTTACCTTAAGTAACCCTGTACAAGATCAGGCCCATTAACCTGAACCCTCAGTGAGGGTTCAAGAAGCCCCTGGCCTAAGGATTGATATTTGATAATTACTAGGAGACAGAGAAGACATTTTAAGACAGTGCTATAACTGTTCATAAATCAACCACAACCTATAAGTATCTCTGTTTCAATTCCTTTATTCATAAAGTTAAACTTCAGTACAAACATTGTTTTTCTGCCATTGCTTCCTTGACTGAGAGGAAAAGACATTTTTATTCCCATCTCCTCAGAGGGAAAAAAAAAGATCACAACACAGAATATATTTTTCAGTTCTTTGAAAAATCTAACATCTGTATCTGAAAAGATGACTCTGTAGCTAGTGAGATGGTTTCCTGTGAAGTGATTGCCATCAAGTCTGAACACCTTGCTGTTATCCTCTCTGTCCACATAACAGCTGGGAGAGGGGGCACATGACTATAACTTCAGCAGTGGGGACCCTGAGACAGGAAGATTGTTCAGCTTGCTTTCTGGGTTCTTCGGTGAGACCCCTTTCCTCAAAAAATAGAGGATAACTCATAAATACACCTGACGTGCAAACTATTGCCAAGACTACCCTTTGCTCTACACAAAGAGTTAGTAAAGCCCTATTGCTGAAGACAGTATCTAAATAACTCTTTGAATGTGTTGAAGTCAAACAGATGCCTACCTAGGTCCTTCAACCGTAGTGTCTACTGTTCATGGTACTAGGGTGTATTCTGTGCAATATCAAAGGAGAAAGGCAAGCAACAACACACCCACAAAGTCTTTAATCTACAGTGATGATGTACTTACAAGATGTGCTCCTGCAATAGTGGCACAAAGCTTTGGGAAAAAACAACCAATGACTGATTGGCAATGTTTTTTGTTTGACTGCTTGTTTGTTGTTTTCTATATGGGGAAGGAAGTTGCAGAATTTGGAGATGAAAGGTTTAGAATATGCTGAGGTGTTGGGGTGCATTTGTTAAACTATGTTGACTGGACCTCTGCCTTACAGTTCATATTAGCACCGTTACTTGGAGAATCTGTGCTCATACAGCTTAAATTAGTCAGATAAACCCACACCTACCACAAGAGACTTTCATCCCCTCAAAGACTTCAAGAATATTATCTATGTGGTTTTACTCAGGTTATGTGGGAATGTATAAAATCAGAGTATAGTATTGTAAAACCTCCAGTGATAAAAGTCTCACATGTAAAAGTCCCACAAACTGAGCCAAAAGGAAAGAACGCTTTCCCAAGGCTCCCAAGGGAGATTACTTTCGTGAAGAGCTAATTGAATTGTAACTCTCAGAAATTACACAGTGGTGTTTCCCAAGGAAATTGGTCAGCCAAGTCTGAATGTGCTCGACTAGATGTGATATTTTTAGCTAGCTGGTTACTGATGAGGTGATGCACTTAGCCCATGAATTCATATCAGAAAGTTTTAAACGACCTAACACTCAGGCCACAGCAGAGTATAATTAAACCACATTATCTGAAGTTGGGACCCAGTAATGTGTAGATTTTGGAGCTGCAAGAACACCCAAAGTTCAACAATGTGAAATAAGTTGCCTTGAAGGTAATAGAAAGGAATTCCCCTGAATGCAAATGATAATGACTAGAGCGTTCAGGATATACAAATTCCTGATGTTGCCCTCAACCTATTTTAACCAGAAGTTCAATATGGCTCTTGGATATGTGAAATATCCAAGTGCTCTGAAATTTTAACAGCAAATTATCATGACTACTTTCAAACCAAGGGTTTCTAAGACAATGATAAAATTAGCACTGGTAGATTCAACAAACTATCAGCATTCTAAGTCTGCTATGGTAATAAATAACTTTTTGAAAGTTATATTTTTCTACACATTTAAACTTTACACATATTAACTTTTAAATTTAAGAACCTGTGTGCAGAAAGTTTATTAGTCAAAAACTAATATTTCAGATATTATTATATAGTTTATGCAGAAAACACTTATTTAAATAGAAATGTCCAATGCTGAGAACATATGACATTTTTACTACTATATTCTTAAAACACCTAAAATAGAAAGTCCCTAAAATCAATTTAGCCAAAAGAATTTTATTTCTTCAGACCTTATTATGTACTTACTCATTGTCACAGAAGGCAAGACATGTAAGTAACACTGTACGAGAATACTCGAAGAGGAAATTGATGCATAAATAATTAATACTTTGAAAGGTTAGATTTAATTTGAAATTAGGTAATTTTCTCCTGCTAGGGTTACGGACACATGAAGGTGAATAGACTGACAGGCTTGCTTGTAGAAAGTACCACAAAATTCTAATAGGTAGCTTTTCATCTTTTATGTAGATTCACCAAAATAAATTATTTCTAAAAATTAGCTATGAGAAGGCAAAAGGAACGAGGATAATTTTTTTACAAGGTGATAAAGAAATATTTATGTTTGACTAAATTTTATTTTCACTTGGTCCACAGTTCCAAAAACATGTGTCCAATTTCATGTTTATCATGTGATGCTTTGAGATGTGTTAACCACAAGATAACTAAATCTATCTCTTGAAGTAATTATTCCTTTATGTTAAAATTTTATATTTATATCTAGATTTTTGAAATATTTAATACATGGACGTTGCCTGTTCTCACCTGAACATCCAATGACATACTGTTAGTTCTTGTTCTTGTCTAACTACAACTTGCTACATGTTGGTTTATGTTTCCACATCTACCCCTTTCCCAATGTTTCCCATCCTCTGGGAATCGACATTTTATTCTCAACTCCAATGAGCTGGTCAACTTTTTATGTCATGTGTGTGAGAAGCATATCTCTTTTTATACTTGGCTTATTTCATGTAATATAATGATTTGTGGTTTTACACGTGTGGTCACTAATGACAAAATTTTTATATTTGCTACATTTTCGTGTTCAGTAGCTGAAGAACATGAACTGTGCTTTCATTTTGAGTGTGTAAATAACTCTTCTATATACTGATTTCTTTTCTTTAGATTATACCGAGGATTGGAAATGGAAGATTCATATGGCACTCTTATTTTAAAACTTTTGAGTAACTGGCACAATCTCCTTCCAAATTTACTGTTAATTTTACATTTCTACCCATCGAGTGAAAGTGGGAGAAAGAGTCAGATATATCTCTGTGAGTTCAAGGCCGTGCTGGCTACAAAAGATTAATGCAGAAACAAATCCAGGTGGTGGTGGCTCACACCTTTAATCCCAGTCCATACCTTTAATTCTAGCACTAGAGGGAATATAAAATGGGAGGAGAGGGAGGCTTAGTCAGTTAAAAGTGTGGTCACCCAGCCTTGGTAGAGGTAAGACATCTTTAGTGTCTTGGCTCCTTTGCTTTTCTGGGTTTTGGGTTGAACTCCATTTTCTGTCTCTTGGTTTTTATTATTTGTGCTACATCTCAGTAGAACTATGAAGCAGGAAATATGAAGCTATATCACAGTACTATCCCAAGCAGAGATCTGCAATGGAGTACCTTCGTTTCAGGCCATGGGACCTTGCCTCTTAGAGTGACTTTAAAGTCTTAAAGGGTAACTAAACGGATGGGAGTCAGGGATGAGGCATGGGGTCAGGTCATCATGTAACATTTACTAGTAAAAAATAATATGTATGATTTCTATTATTCAGAGTTAACAGAACACCATCAATTTCTACAGCATTTATTTTACTACAATACATAGTAAATGAAGCTCTTCATTAAGGCTATTATTTTATTTATATATAAAATTGTATAAGAAAAGTTCCCTTTTTTCATTTCATTCACATATAAACTATAGTGAGTACAGGATTTCAGTGGATTCCACTTCCTAAGCTTCTATAAGGTCATTTTGTAATGGCATTATAGATAGCCTGGAGTCATAACCCAACTATTCACTAGTAATAGCTTGAAAGCCATGAAAATTGAGTAATTACCTGAGGAAATGCTTTATGAAGTCAGGACCTATGTTCCTTGTTGTCTCCATGGGTACCAGCAGAAAAAACAAATTGTGTACTTGCTAAGTAAATATTGATAGAAATTGACATAAAAGGACAGGCTTGATAAAAAATATATTCTAACCTTTACATATAAATCTTTGGTTCATAATTTAAAAGACAAGTTTCTTGATTATGTACAGAATAAAATGGAAAATTAAGAAAATAGTTGCTATCTTGAGTTTATTATAATAATCTGTGGAGTGGATTATACTACAATGATTAAAGTGAATGACTGCATGACTGCATTAGTTACTATGTTTATGAAATAGGTTATGGCAAAGTCATTTTCATGAGATGTTTTCTTAACTATCATAAACATTTCCATTACACACATTTTTTAAAAATATTTATTTATTCATTATGTATACACTATTCTGTCCGTGTGTATGCCTGCAGGCCAGAAGAGGGCACCAGACCTCATTACNTTGGAAGAGCAGGCAATGCTCTTAACCACTGAGCCATCTCTCCAGCCCCTATTACACACATTTTTCAAATTTCCCTTTCTCTCTATCTCCAGCGTCTGTACACATTGACCCATAGAGTCCATCAATTAGAAGAGATGTGTTACAAAACCAAGAGACACATGCCTGAAGAGCAGGAAATCATCATGTGACAATCATGTCACAGATACCTTGCAAAAGTTCTTTTCTGCTTTCATTTCTTTAATGCATTTTAAGCCAAATGAACCACTATCAAGTGGCAGTACTGAGACTTTATAGGAGTGTATGGAAAGGAAAGAAAGTGTCTCAAATTTCTGGCTAAGTTTGGTATCTTTTTTTATTTAATTAGTAAGGAAACGTGTTTAGGAAAGTATTTACATCATTTGCCTTCTAAAAATTTTAATTAATGTTAGTGAATTCTGTGATTTGTGTAACTTTTGTTTTCTCATACTCCAAAGAGATAAGCTACACAGTGAACTCTATCATTACAGGAAATAAGGAATAGCTTTGTGATCCTTTGGTCTTAAAGGTGGCTATGATGGTGGAAGTAAACGTTGACTGCGGGGCTAGATGTTTAACAGTTGGAGAATGTTCACTTGACACATGCATATTCCTGGTTTTATCAGAATGGTTCATTCTGAAGAGAAAATAAAACTCAGAATGCTTTTGCGTTACAAATATTTTGACACAACAATTTAATGTTAGATTATTGAGACATTTTAGTGGCACAGATATTATTGATGAGAAATTGGTTATTAATCCTCTTTAAGGTTATTGATTTTGTGGGTCAATATTTGTAAACTTTGAGGATGGAGATAAAGGCAATGTTGCAGATCTGTGTAATGGAAATGATTATCGCCACAACAGAAATTGCCTGTGTGGTTACTGAGTTTGCTATTTATTTCCAAAACATCAGCACTTGTAATTCCTACCTATAGCCAAGCAATAGAATCAAACATCCCTTTCGCCTTTTCTCGCAGGACTTGTGGAAAAAGAAAGCAAGGAGCTCAATTTCTCATTATACTCTAATCATATCATTCAGAACTAAGAGTGAATTTAGGTAAAAATATATTAGGAAATTCATGCAACTTAAACATTTTCTTTACAAAATATTATTAGTATAGCATCATGTAAATGGTAAATGTTTTTAGATCTTATTCTTTTAATTCTATCCTCAAAATTTTTGCAAGTTGAAACAATGTCCTAATAATAATTATCAGTTCAAGTTTGATCCCAGTCATCATTTTGCACTGGAAAGTTCTCTTCTAAATACTGCATTCTGAGAAGGAAAAATATAACACTAAAATATTTTAATATTATTATATGTTTTGATAAAATAAACTTACATTTTATAATTATAGTATTTAAATATTTTAGCAAAGAAATTATTAATGAGAAAATTAGTTCTTTTCAAGCACCTCACCAAGGCTGTGGTAGTGCAGTGATCTTTGAGGATCTGGAAACCCAAGTGTGAAGACCCAACTAAAAGTGATATTCAGTGATCGTCCATGAAACCATATACATTCTAGACATGCTAAATGAACTCAGCATGTTGGCATGTATATTGTACATACATGTGTGCATACATCTGCATATATATGTATGTAAATCATATATATGTAATGATTATAATGAGAGGAAAAGAGTCCAGATGTTTGTGAGGGGAAACATGGAAACAGTAGTAGGGAAGATAAGGAAAGAGGGTGTGATATGATTATATTTTAACTAAAACATTATAATAAATAAGACATCCTTCCAATATTTTACTTGAGACATTTGAATTGAATTTTACATCATTTAACAAAATCATTGCCATTATCAGTTTTTAAAAGTTGGTATAATAGCTTGCCTATTTCTAGTGAAGTGTTTTAAAAAATATAAGATATAACTATTTCATAAAATTTCTCATTTTCTTTGCCACTAGTAGAACATTTTGGAAAAGTTGAAAATTTAATATAAACTTTTAAATTCATATCTAACCTGGATATTATAAGTACGTTCCAATGTTTGGTCAACACTAACGTTTTTCATTTAGATGTATACTCTGGAGACAAAGCATTTTTAGCTTTCCCATGGGTAGCAACTAAAACTTGGGAATTTATGAGGTGATAGAGAAATACAGGAAATTAATAAGAGGAGGAAGTCAATAATATGTCACTGAATATATCAAAATTTAATAACTTGTTTAAAATGTGAAGCTAACAAATGTGAGGTAAGGGAACTGAAAGAAAATTCAGATGGAATTTGAGAGAGATTAAAAATGATATTAAAATGATTTTGTCACTTTTTTATTAAGAATAATTTAAATTAAAATATAATTTATTATTCCCACCAACCAAATCTTCTCTTTAACCATTCCAATGACCCTTATCAATTCCTCAAACTGATGACATATTTTTACTAATTATTATTACACATTGTTAAATACATAAATATATAAGAACAACTTGTGAAGTCTAGTTAGTGTGACTTGGGTGCATATGACTTCCAGGCTGACTGCCTTACTTTGAGTACCCAATTATGATAGCAACCCACGGAGAAGCTAATTTTCTTCTCTCAGCACTTTTAGTTGCCTGTAATTCTTTATATAAGGCTGGAACTGTGCTGGCTAAGCTATGTTTACTTGACACAAACTAGAGTCATCTGATAGGAGGGAACCTCAATTGGGACAAATACCTCCATAAGAAAGTCCTGTAGTCAAGATAGTAGGAATTTTTTTAATGACTGATTTGGGAGAGCCTAGTCCAGTATAGGTGATAAGCACTCCTGGGATAGTGGTTGTGGTTTTAATCTGAAGCAGTCTGAGCAAGTCATGAAATAAAAGCCAATAAGAATCAATTCTCCATGTTCTCTGCATCAGCCCCTGTTGCTAGTTTTCTACTCTGTTTGAGTTCCTGCCCTGACTGCCTTCTATGGAGGACTGAGATATGAAAGTCTAAGCAAAAATAAGCCCTTTCCTCCTGAAGTTGCTTTTGATCATGGTGCTTCATCACAACAATAGTATCTGATGTAAGAGGATCTTCTATTTATCTGTTGCTTTCATTGGTTAATTAATAAAAAAAAACTGCTTGGCCTGATAGGTCAGAACATAGGTAGGT